>JAFIRS010002403.1:0-219166 GCA_018342105.1 Gonioctena quinquepunctata
AAAACTAATCTATCTAGTAGGTCGCTATTAGCTATAGTGACAATTAAATGGTATGACGCTGTCAGTTTGGGAATTTTGAAATTGAATTAATACTAATTGTGTGTTGTTGTTCTGTTTCTTAATTTGTTATTTTAATAATTCACTTGTTAATAAAATGGCATACATAAATGAGGAAATGGCTGATATGCATTACGCTTACGGTCTGTCGAGGGGAATGGGTTAGAAGTTCTAGAAGATATGCTGAAATGTATCCCTCAACGGCAGCATCCTTCACATAGAATATTTGCTCGACTTCATCAACGACAGGGAATATGGTTCATTCGACAAAAGAGCGCAGGATTGTGGTCGCCATCGAAATACTAACCCACAGCTTGAGGAAGCAGTACTTAATTTGATTGAAGAACAACCTACTACCAGTACTAGAAAGATTGCTTTCCAGCTAAATGTTGATCATATGACGGTATTTCGAATTTTAAAGGAACAACTCTTATACCCTTACCATCTGCAACGAAAGTACAGGCACTGTTACCCGAGACTTTCCAACCGTCTTGAATTTTGCAATTGGATGCTGGAAATGATTAGAAGAAATTGTGACTTTCTGAAGACGATAGAATTACAGACGAATGTAGTTTTTCTCGACAAGATTATTAATTTTCATAATTACCACATATGGGCTGATGAAAACCCTCACGCTATTGTCAAACTAGCCATCAAGAAAGTTTTCTCTTAACGGTGGCTGGAGTTATTGGGGATGATTTAATTGGGCCTCATTTTCACCTCCCGACAAATGGTGAGGCATAACGCCAATTTTTAAGAGAAGTGCATCCAGTACTGCTGGAGAAGTTCCTTGGGCGTCAGAAGGGATATGTTTTTATCATGTGGGCTCCCCCCATTTTAGTCAAGTAGCACGCCAGTTTAACTGAAACATATGCAAATCAGTGGATAGGTCGAGGAGACCATAAATGGCCCGCCATCCCCGGATCCAATCCTCCGATTTCTATTTGGGGCCATTCACAGCATTTGGTATATCGCACTCTGTTCGCATGTAGAGGACTTAAGAACCGCATCCTGGCGCAGGGTAATCAGAGACTCCAGAATATTTGAGCTAATACGGGCTCAATGCCGACGCCTAGACGATGCAATGTTTGAAGGTAGACATAGAACATTCACTATGATTTCTACATGTTGTGTGTTTTGTTATTAATAACTTAGTTTTGTTTATTACCCTTTAATCGCTTAATGCAGGTACAACAAAAATAACAATAAATCCAGTTCGCGATTTATGACGATGTATCTCGTAAGTTGTTCGTAAAATAATGTTTTGCTGCTTACTGGTTTATTTTGGGCAAAACCCAAGAGACATTTTTTTGTTTAGAATGAAACAGGCTATCGGAAATAAATTTTAAATGGTAAACAAATAATAAGACAAAAAGTTACATTGGAAATAAATTTTAGGGTTGCGTTTTCACCCTTAAACCATGGGGTAAACCAAATAAATTACTGGCTAAGTGTCTTTGGTAGTACAAAACGTCAGGTTAATTTCAATATTGTAACTTTTTCAGTGCTTGTGAAAAAAATTGTTATACAAATTTTATGTACCCCCTTTAAGGGGCTGTATCTTAACAAGGGATGCTCCAATGAAGTTTCTTTATATGAAAGATCCTATCTTTTTTTCGATGAGGAATCACCTCCTTAAATGTTTTACACTTATTCAGTTACACCCTGTATATTCCTGAATACTTTTCAACCAAAGAATTACACATATCCATCGCACGATCGCGTTATGGTCTTCAAAAATCCCATATAAAAAAGCTCTTCCAATTTTTTCCAAATTAATTTGAGTGTTAAAATAAAATAAAAACAAATCCGAGAAATCGAGTATATAAACTAACTTGTGGTACTTGTCCAAGTTTTTACATATGACAAACAGTATAACTTTCAAGCAAAGCATATCCGAGCATAGAAACAGTTTTATTAAGGGCAAATCTAATTCAACTTTCGCTAACCATCTCCTGACTGTAAAGCATTGCTTTGCTAATGACTTTAAACTTTTGCATGTAGTAAAGAAAGGTCAAAAACTCAATCTCCTAAAAAGCTTAGAAATTAACAAAGACCAGAATTCACAATATTTATTAAATGACCAGATTAATTTGAATAATTCGCCCCTTTTAAATCTGTTTACTAGAAATTCGAATAATCTTTCGTCCAATAATCAATTACCTGATATCCAACAGACTACCTCCTCCTATTATTTATATTGAACCCCAGTAATTGTAATTTATTTATCTCCACTTGAAAAAGCAGTTGAAGTGTTTTTCAAAAGTTGTAAGTTTTGAATTTCTCTAAACTTATCCAATATTTATATGTAATCTAACTCAAATCAAAAGAAAAGAGTGTAATCAAACTGGTTTTCTTCGGGTTTGATTCAACACTACTAGTGACAAATGGATGATGATCTAACATTACATATATAGATTGTTCGCCCTTCACAGATTAGCATACAGGGCAAACAAAAATTATTATCAATGGTAATTTGGAGGGATTTTCTGTTTGTGTACATGTTTTAGAGAAAAACTTCATGAATAAAAGTTGTGGTGTTGGGCAATATAAGCATGAAAATGAAAGGTTGAGATTTTTGTTCAATTTTTCTATAGCCGCCATTTTGAAACTACCCGTCCGATTTGGCCCATCTTTGAACTTAGCCAAGATATTCATAAAAATATTTTATTCCATTCGGTTGAAAATGGTGGCCTCCAGTTTGTTTACCAAAATACATATATATATATATATATATATATATATATATATATATATATATATATATATATATATATTATATATATATATATATAAAGGTTGGTGTTGAGATGGATCAACGTATAAAGAATAACGATCATGTAGATAACTATTATCCTAACCTGAAAACTCCATGTTTCTGAAACCTCTTAGCAGACATGAACTGGTAACGCTTGTTGGTAGTTTAAAAAATGGCAGTGTCCCAGGTTTTGATGGTATCACATCTTAGCTGGTTAAATCAAATCAAATCAATCTTTATTCATTCAAAGACCCAATTGGGGTGTAGAACATGTCAAGTATACAGGCATATGCGTATATATGTATATATAAAAAGAAATAGAAACTCGAGATATAAAAACTCGAGATAGCCAATGAGTTAGTCATAGTGGTAATAAAAGATAAAATGCAATAAAATACAAAACAATTAAATGACAAAACATGTTAAAATCATTCAAAAAATTCATTGATGTTATAAAACAGATTCCTGTGTAAAAAATTGTTTAATAGAGTTACGGAAGTTGAAGTGAGTAGTTTGATTTCTGATGTCTTCGGTAATTTATTATAAACCCTTATTCCAGTTGAGAGTGGTCCATTTGACGTTATCTGGAGATTATCATGATTTGGGTAGATGGAATGGTTATTTCTGGTTTCATAGGAATGAATATCCATATGCCTAGGAAGAGTATTTCTAATTTTGTGAATATAACAGGCAACTTCCATTATGTACAGACAAGCCAAAGGCAATATATTCAACTCAGCAAATACAGGTCTACAGGAGTGTCTGGATGATATGTATTTTATTGCTCTCAAAGCTCTTTTCTGGCTCAAGAATAGATACTGTGCAGCTGTTGAATTTCCCATAGTAGAATGCCATAGAGTAAAATAGACTGGATTTCGGCAAAGTAGAAGTTTCAAACAGTGTACATCAACAACCTTCCGTAGACATCGAATCTGGTATATTTTCGTATTAATTTTGTTGATTGCACTAGTTATATGCTCATACCAACTGAGATCATCTTGCAATGTTATGCCTAAAAATTTGGTTTTTGATTTCTCGGTAATATTTAATTCCTCAAATTTAATTAAGAGGGGGTTGTTCATAATTCTTTGTCTAGTATGAAATACCAGATACTCAGTTTTTTCGATGTTGAGATACAATTGGTTTGCCGAAAACCATTCGCCCAGCTTAGCAAGGAGATGGTTGCATGCTAATTCATTTGATTCACTGCATTCTTGGGAGACTAAAAAAGATGAGTCGTCCGCATAAAGTGTGATGTTATAGTCAGGTAGGAATTCAACTATATCCGCAATTAAATTAAAATTGTGTTATATGCATATTCTCGACCCATTGATTCATGTTTTCAATTTAATTTTTACAACGGGGAAATATCTCTGATGACTTAAAAAATCTATAGTTATACCAATCTTCAAATCTGATACCAAAATGGACATATTTAACTATAGGCCTATTAGCATAATTACCACTTTTGCCAAATTATTGGAAAAATGTTTGAAAACACATTACACGATTATCTCGAATATCAACATCCTAAGTAGTAAGCAGTTTGGTTTTTAAAAAGGAATTAGTACAAATGATGCAATGTTTCATTTAATGAAATATATTAAAACTAACCTAGATACAATAAAAAATGCATAGGGGATGGTTTCTCATGAACAAATTGACTCTGAATGAAAACAGAATAAATTTAATGCTCATCACCACAAATAGGCCGCAATTTGTAAAGCCCACAGAAATAAAAATGAATACAACCACCTTAGACATATCAGAAAACGTGACATTTCTGGCAATGAAAATTGAAGACGTCTTGTGTTGGGACCATCACGTTATGTATATCAAACCAATTTTCAAAACAGGTAATAGGGAGGATGTCATAAACTACAGACCAATCTCATTAATAACCACTATTGCTAAAATACTGGAAAAAATCATAAAAATAAGACTTACCAAATATCTTGAGAAAAATAAAATCATCTACGCCAACCAATACGGGTTCAAAGAATGAGTATCAACCCAAGATGCAATCCTCGCCCTTACAACAGAGATGTATAATGCCTTAGATGCAGGAAAACCCTCTCTATGTGTATTCTTTTGTACTTTAAATATTGTTGTTAAGAAATCTAAGCAGAAATTTATTCGTATTCACGATTACAAACAGCTCAATGTACATGCCTTCGAACAGAATCTATTGAATATTCCTTGGGATAATATTTTTTATATTAATGACATAAATCATAAAGTCAGATTTTTAGAAGATAATATTAGTTACCTTTTTAATTTGCATGCACCTTATAAAACAATTAGAGTAAGTAAACCACCTGCTCCCTGGCTTACAGATAACCTCAAATTAATTCTAAAAGAACGTGGTAAAGCACTAAGCAAATATAAAAAAATAAAAAATTCTGAAAACTGGAATCATTATAAGGAATGCCGCAATTTTGCATTAGCATCGTTGAGAAGGGAAAAATCAGCGTATCTAACAAAATTAGAAAATGAAAAAGATGATAAAAAATTATGGAAAGGTCTGAGCAACTTGAATATCAAAACCTCTAAATGTAACAGTGAGCTACCTGATACCTTGCGAGAACCAAACGAAATTAATGATTACTTTATAAGTATTTTTGATAATTCAAATAATCTGCCAACTCATGCGAGTTCTACTCAAATAATAGGTATAGTGATCATATTTTCAATCTATCGTTTATTGATCAAAATAAGATCCTACAAATAATAAATAATATAAAATCAAATGCTGCTGGAAATGATGGTATCACACTCCACATGGTGAAATTATGCTTGCCTATTATCCTTAACCATATTACCCATATAATAAACTATTGCTTGGAATGTGGTTATTTTCCTAAAAAATGGCGTGAGTCGATCATAATTCCAATTCCAAAAACTTCACCACCTAATCATGTTCATGATTTGAGACCAATTAGCTTACTTCCTGTGATTTCCAAAATACTCGAAATGAGGCAATGTTTGAACTGATTAATCAGATAAAGAATAATTTAGACTGCGGAAACAAGTGTATTGCAGTCTTCCTTGATCTAGCGAAAGCTTTTGATACGGTTCCTCATACATCACTCTTGGAAACGCTGGAAAAACTTGGTGTGAGAGGCATTGCATTAGAAATTTTCAAAAACTATCTATCACAAAGAAAGCAAGCTCTGAGGATAAGAAATACGTGTAGCACATATGAATACGTACAAATGGGAATACCTCAAGGAACAGTTCTGGGACCACTGCTCTTCATAATATACATCAACTCGTTACTGAATACAAGCATAAATGGTACTATTCTATCTTACGCAGACGATACCGTATTATTATATGAAGGTAACACATGGCAACATGTCAAAGAAAAAGCTGAATACGGTACATCTTTAGTAAAAAATTGGTTGGACTACAATAAACTCTCACTGAACGTAACAAAAACGTCATATGTAGCCTTCTCTTTAACAGACGTAAATAGACCAAATTTTAAGAAAATGAACATCATAAACACCAATCTAGAAATAAACAGCAATGATAGAACTAAATATCTAGGCATCATCATAGACAAAAATCTCAAATGGAAGGATCAAATAAACACCTTAACAGCAAAATTACGCAGATTCATCCACAAATTTTATGAGTTACGAAAAATAATGAACAAAAAACTCTTGATCACATTGTACAGGACCCTGATCGAATCAATTCTGAAATATGGCATTATTGTTTGGGAGGTCTCTACAGTAATGCCCTAGAACCTTTAACTACCTTTCAAAATTACATAATTAAAATTATACTACATAAAAGGAGATTGTACCCCACAAGGCTTTTTATATAACGTAAGATATATTAAGTGTGAGATCCTTGTATTTTCATGCATGTTGTGTTTTCATCCATAAAAATCATCACTTGATTAACAGAATTGAACACTGCCATGAAACACGCAAGAAAGACCAACAACTTACTAAAAAATCCTTTTTATCAAAAAGACGCCAACCAAAGATTCATAACAACAACAGCTCCAAAAATATTCAACACATTACCACAAGATATTAGAAACATAAAAAAACAAAGCATATTCAGGAAAAAATCAAGACAACACATAGGCAAACATCAAGACAAATATATACACAGCCTATAGACTGTGCCAATTTTATACTACTTAACTATACAGATACCTACCCAAAATGTAGTTCTACACATATAATCTTTCGAAACTAAAATACACAAACAACTGCACATACAGGTGTAAACCTAGGTGCGAATTTATTAATATCTCAAATTAGTATTGTTAATAACACGAAGGGCCATATTGAAAATCACTTCCATTGCATCCCTGTGATCCCTGGCAGTGAATATAGTCCTTTTCAGTAGGCTTTCTATTAAAAACATGTATTATTATTTTGTATTATTATTTCCATTATTATCATTGTTATAATTTATTTTCTGTAAAAATGGCTTATTGAATAAACGTTTTTATTATTATTATTATTATTATATTCAAGTAAATGACTTTGTTATAACTAATAGCATATTACCTGTTCAACAATCCGGATTTAGAAAATGTCATAGTGCAACTACTGCACTCTTAAATTTTACAGATAATATAATTGGAACCTTAGATAAAAAACTTGCTGCTGTTCTAGTTACCTTGGATTATTCCAAAGCATTCGATCTGATTGATCACACCTTACTAATCTCCAAATTAACATATTATGGATTTAATACAACTGCACTATCTTTTTTCAAATCGTATTTATAGAATCGCACACAACAAGTATGCATTGATAACAAATTCTCAAACTCGAAAAAAATTGTCTCTGGAGTTCCCCAGGGATCTATCCTAGGTCCTTTATTATTTTTACTGTATACATCAGACTTACCGAAAATTGTAAATACTAGTGAAATTCAACTTTATGCGGATGATACACAAATAATCCATTTCTTTGATCCTACATCATACATTACACCATCTGAAACTATAAATAGCGATCTTCAACGGATTGTTGACTATTCTAATAAACACAATCTATCAATCAATCCTTCTAAAACAGTGGTCCTTTTATTTGGAAATAAAAACTTAAGGCCTAACATTGTGAATAATATGAATATTACTCTAAACAATACACGTTTAGTCATCTCTGATAGTGCAAAAAATTTAGGATTGACCTTAGATACATTTCTTAAATTCAAGAATCATGTAAATCTTTTATTACGTAGATGTTATATGCGCACTCGGTTACTTTATGCTAGTAAACATATTTTAAATTTCAAAACAAAAAAACTTTAATCAAAACTTGTTGCAGATTCATATTTAATCTAAGGAAATATGATCACATTTCTCAATACATCCTGCAGTTGAAGTGGCTCAAAATTTCTAATGTATTTAAACACCATTTCCTCATTTTTTTGCATAGATTATTTAATACTAAAAGTCCACCATACCTTCTTGACAAACTAGTATTCAGAAACAATTTACACAATCTTAATACCAGACATTCACATATACTTAACATGCCACACCACCGGACAGCTTTGTTTGAACGTAGTTTCACTTATAATGCAGTAAAACTTTTTAATTCCTTCAAACCAGAACTATCAACTCCACTGAATAGATATAAGAAAGTCGCTAAACATGAACTGCTGAACCAACAAGACTAGTCACATTGCTACATATTTTTTCTCTCTTTCTTGATTACAAAATTTACTAAATTGTTTACTTATATCAATATTTTAACATTGTAAATGCTTTTTCTTTTTATTATCTTTTATATTTTATTATTTTCATTTTTGAATTACCTTTTTTTTTTTTTAAACTGAAAAGGTTAAGAGTTCAAGAGTAGCTATTAGCTAATCTTCGCCTTTTCAGGGCAAATGCATGTACATTTGTTAAATAAAGTCGATTTATTATTATTATTATTTATAGACCTTTCAAAGGCATTCGATACGGTCAGTCATGACTTGCTTGTGGAATGCTTGGAAAACATCGGCATAAGAGGAGTGGCCTTAAGATTATTTATCTTTCCAATAGATTTCAATGTGTTGAACTGAAGATGATGAGGAGCAATTTTCAAAGAATAGAATATGGTGTACCTCAAGGAACTGTTTTGGGACCACTTTTGTTCAATATATATTTGAATGATCTATTTAGAATAAACACTAGTGGTCAAATTATCACTTATGCGGATGATACTGCAATTTTCTACAGTGATGAAGACTGGCTATCACTTAAAATTCAAGCAGAAAATGATATCCGTAATATTCAAGCCTTTTTAAACTATAGACTTTTAACAATTAACTTTAAAAAAACATTTTTTCTACCCATACATATTGATAAGAGAAGTATTCCTTCTTATGATAGTCTAAGAATCACTGAAGACATCTCAATATGCAGCTGTAATAAGATCAAATACCTTGGTGCTATGATAGACAATAACCTGAAATGGAATAAACATATCGAATACGTCACTAAGAAAATACAGTTTTTAATTTATAAACTTAAAAATGTTAAATATATCCTAGATTTCAAAGCAATGAGAACGATATGTCAGGCATTGGTGGAACCACATATTGTGTATGGAATATTAGCATGGGGAGGTGTAAGTAAGTCTCACCTGGAAAAATTAATCATTGTTCAAAAGCGCCTACTTAAAATTATATTCAACAAAGATATAAAGTATCCATCAGACAGCTTATTCAATGAAATTAATATTATGGATCCAAGGCAACTATTCTTTTTACGTATCAACATCAAACAACATAATTCTAAGCACGACTCAAATAACCCGGAACATCAATATAATACAAGGAATAAACAACTCACATGAGAAAGTCAAAAGGACAAAAAAGTCTGACATATTTGAGTCCCAAACTATACCAATGTCTCCCAGCTGAAATTCAAAATATTTCAACGCCAACTACATTCAAGTATAACCTGAAATTGTATATTTTCTCATTGCCCAGAACAACAATTCATAGTCTTATTGACTAATCATGCCATACAGAAAAACCTGATACTTACCTCATATTTTAACATACCTCATCAAATATATACACATCTTTTATACCTATCTACTTTTACATTTATATTTCATGTTCATTTTTGTTTTTATACTCTTATACAAGTATTTATATATATATATATATATATATATATATATATATATATTATTTTCCCCGGTTTTTTTTACTACTGATTATGTTTATGTACCTTTCATATGTACCAAACTGAATTCGGCATGTTACAGCTTGAAAATTATTGCAAACTACACGAATTATGTCACTATCAAAACTATATATCATGCAACTGTAGAATCTGTAATATGGTATGGTATAATTTCCTATGGGAATAGCAGGGATGCAAACACAGTTTTTACAGTTTGGAGACTGAAACTTGACGATTCTGGGGAAAATTCAGAACTAGTAAAATTTTAACCTTCTATGGAATATTCATACAAGAATGTTTATTATACCTTTTCAAAAACAAATCTGTTTGAGTATCTAAAGCTACAGACTAAATACAGTACTGTCTACAACTATCCTCAACATAAATTAGCATCCACTGAAAAAAGGGCTCTCTACAACTGCATACAAATTTACAACAAACTACCCGCTAACATAAGAACTATTGTTTCTATTCAAGAAAAAAAAATTATATTGCTTCTGGAAATTGAGCCATACTCAGTCAATGATTATCTTTCTTCCAATCTAGCTCTGTGACGATTGTTTCAGTTAATGTTGCCTTATATTGTCTTATATATATTGTGACATTCCTTGAAATAAAATGTATTTATTATTATTGTAGACCTGGCAAAGGCTTTCGACACAGTCCGCCTGACGGACTGCTTGATGTTCTTAGACATTATGAGTTGAGAGGCCCAGTGTTGAAAGTTTTTGAAAGCTACTTGACCAATAGATCACAACAAGTTAATATCCAAAATATATACAGTCTCCCCAATACCATTGAAATACATACATTAACTCCTTGCTACAAACTGATGTAGGTGGTAACATCATATCTTATGCTGACGATACAGTACTTCTTTTTAATGATATAACATGGGAAGATATAAAATTGAAATCTCAAAATGGCATGTGTATTGCTAAAAAGTGGTTCGACCAAAATAAATTATCATTAAATATAAACAAAACGACACACATCGCATTTTCTCTTAGTAATGCAAACAGACCATCCTTTACTAATTTGCAATTTCCAAATACTGATAAGTAATAAGTATTCAAGAAAGAAAGTTTTTCCACAAGATGTTTAGGTGTCACAATAAACAAAAATCTGGTATGGTCATATACTATGTTTGTGCAAGAGGATCAGAAGGTTGATCTGCAAATTTCATACAATACGGAAATTCATTAAAAAAAACTTACCTAATGGTTTACAAGGCACTTGAGGAATCGGTAATAAAGTGTGGGATCATTGTATAGGGTGGTGGTTTGTATACCAACGCATTATTATTATTAAATGTTATACAAGATTATCGTTAAATGTTATACAAAATTACATTTTAAAAATTATTTTCGATAAGGATAAGCAATATCACACTGCTCATTTGTATAATGCTGATATTCTTAATGTTAGAATGTTATATTTTCACAATATATGCCCCTTCATGTATAAGAATAAAAAATGTAAACACCCTATTTTCCACTCAGAGAACTAGACAGGTTACGAACATGCATATTCAGGTTCCTTTTTATAACAAAAATTTTTAACCAGTTGCGCCACAAAATTTTGTATCGATGGAAATAAAAATTGTAAACAGTTCTCTAAAGTTTGCAGACGTCATGTATATGAAAATTATTCATCATATTTGGAATTGTTATAGTTAGATTGTAGGGGAGTCTCTTCAGCCACTCTGTATCTCGAGCTATGAGGTCTTTTTGTTGTTATAGTTAATATCTTATTCTATATTCTCACCCAATTTATTGGTTGGCATTATGACTAAAACATATTTTAAAATGTGATTTAAGTATACCAATGAATATCTCTGATTTGGCACATACAACCCAGGTCTATGCACATGTATTCTGTAAAAATTAAAGTTTATTGTATAATTATATACTTACTATCATCAAATGTAAAAATTGTGTGATTAAATTGAAATATATATATATATATATATATATATATATATATATAAAAACTTTTGAACTAATGATATTTTTGGATTCTGTGGACCATGATTGGAGAAGATATACCACAAGTGGTGACAGTAGTATTCTATGTTGATAATCTTACGAAAATAAGTACAGTACGCCCCTACGTTATTTATCTCGTACATGCCAGACGATGGTATATAAGGACGAGGATATATAAGATTCGGGAGCATCTCCGAAAAGAAATTATTCATTCAAGTAATTTATAATAGCGAGTTAATTCACCTTGAATTTATTTGGTGGAGTGCGGTACATTTCAGTGGTAAACTGTGATTGAGTATTTTATTGTCAGTGTGCATTATTGTATTGTATTTTCGAAGTATAATGAACGACCAATGATTAATTGAGTATTTTCAATAAAAAACTAATCCAGTTTCTTAAACAATATATTTGGGACCACCAAAATAGATTATTTTTGCGAAAGAGGAGCGTTTTCAATATGGTCAAATTAGACCTATAAATACAACTCATATAATTTTCAAATGAAAGTGGATGTAAATACATTATAAAAAAGAGCAAATTTTTTGCAATAATTTCAAATATATCAGAGTTTTTTTGGAAGGTGGAGGAAATCCTTTATGGGCATCTTGCGGTGAGTCCCTGAATCATTACCCGCTGATACATCCACCCGCAGGCTCATCTGGCCGTGGCCTCTGATGACACTTGAGCCTTTTGGCCTATTGTATCCTACCTGATGAGAGTACAGGTCCAGGAGATTGCAGTTGATCTGCTACACAATGGCTCTCCACTTGTTCCTCCCAGACCTTTTGTTTCACCATGTCATCCATGGTTCCCAATTAAGGGCCACTTTGAGGTCCCTACGAGCAACTGTACTGTACTGCCGTGGCTACCTTACATTGCTGGAGGTTCATATGGACGGCCCATATCTTTGATCAGCACCCTGAAAGATTCCTCTTCTGATCCCATGGAACGCTTGGAATCACATCATCTCCAGTGCCCTGAAAGAAACGGAGAAGGCCAAGAGTTGTCCTCATTCCCTTCCGGTTTTTCGGCTCAGTGGTCAATTATTCCCACGATTGAGTGAGGAGGAAGGAGTTGGTCCAGCCCTGTGGTCCCCCTTCACGGTGCTAAGACTGGTTACTGAGAGATTTTACCCTGTTTCTCGGAGACTCCGTTGCGGCACCGTTTCTTTTGAGACCCCGGTGCCATACATCCGTGGCCACGGCGCTCACAGCTTGCATTCAGGACTGTTTGGCATAGCCTCGTTAGTCGAGTCGCGGGTGCCCTCCAGACCACGCAAATGTCCGCAAACTGCTCAATACCGCGTGAAGGTGAGATTGGACTTTAAGTGGCCTATCAGAGGTTACATTAAAATGTTAAAATGGTATGAATAATGATAAAATATTGACCTTTGGAGAGTTATCACCCAGAAAGTATAGAGAACACAAAGTTTTGATTGCAGTTCGTAAATATGTAAATACTCCAAAAATCTTTAAAATTGACAGTAGATACAGCAAAGTTTATTTCAGGATGGATTATCTCTCCCCTTGACCTTGAGCTATGAAACTGAACTAATCTGATGTTTATGTATAAACTCTATCATAATTTAAGGCCTTCATCATTCTACTTTTGACACACAATGTTAGTTAATGTCAATGTAACCCCTTCACCAAAAATGGTTTATATTCTGTTGTAGAATTAATAATGTATCTCATTCCGTTGAAAAGGGAAACATTCTCAATTGAATATGAGTTCTAAATTAAGACTGAAATAGAAAATCAAATAACTATCTGAATAAAAATGCAAATTTTCAATTTCAGATTCTTTCTTTTGAGTTAGGGTCCTTTCAGAATACCTATCAGATGTAGTTCAATGTCCAGCATGGCTTTAGCCGGGGAAGTAGTTGTTTTCTGTTAGACATTCACAAAAAATCACTTCATTTTTATCGGGAATTTTTCAATACACAGAATTCAATTGAGAATATTTCCCTTTTTAACATGAATACCCCACAAGAGGTTATCTTGACGATGGAAGATAGTGACTAAAGTTTATCTTTCAGTCGCAGATGATTCCACATCTGATTTTATGAACATTCTGTTCATATTTTCAAGCAAATCAATGTATCTCATTCCCTTACGTTTTTTTTATTACATGAACATTTACTAATTACAGTTTCAACCTGTAGGCCCACCATACATTTGAATTTTTGTTCCCTGTGGCCCAAACACGAAATGAAATGAAAATCGATTATTTGGTTGTATTATTGTAATTTATATATGACACTTATCATAAAAATGGAAATAATCGAAAAAAAAGAGAGTTGAAAATGAGACCCAACGTTTGGGTTTTCAGAGCCTGAAGTAGTTCCAGGCCAAGAAACCCATAAGTGGGTTTCAAGTAAAACAAGCTCGCTTCGCACGCAGTCGATAATATTACTGTTGAAACTTGATAAAAGAACAGCCAGTGGCCATCGGTCAAGAAAAAGGAAGAATAGAAGCACAACTGAGGACGTCAAAATCAATATATAAGTGTCAACAGTGTAAACGTTTTTTTTTTAACATGTTTTTTGAAGGACACAGAGCTTCCAAATTGTAAATAAAATATTTTATTTCAATTAAACTATTTAAATGGCATCTGTTATTATACTTGTAGGTATGTTCATTTACCAAAGATTTAAATATATTGACTTTTTGATAAGTGTATTTTTTACTTTTATATCTGCAAAAGAAAAACAAAAATATGTGGGCTCATCAACTATTTCTACCAGGCCCCTAGTAATGTCGCTCCATATGCTGTAACACTTTCTGAGACCCACTTGTTGACTTTCAGCGAATAAAGTGCAAATGTAACGTGAGACCCAGCGTTTGGGTTTCGGAGCCGATTTGACCAAAAAAGTGAAACCCACTGTTAGGGCTTCGTGTTAATATAGCTTTGACAATTGAATTTTTCATAGTTTTTTAATATATATTTATAATTTAGAACATATTTACCTTTTTCCAAAAATTGCACTGATTTCATTGACTTGAATATTTAATTTTCCCATGGCAATTACCTTAACAACTAATATTTATTATTCACAGGTCGAAGGCAATAAAATGTCCAAATATACAGTATCATTTAGTGGGACAGAAGAAAGTACAACAGGCCTTGGCTAAACCAGGAGTACTAGAGATGTTCTTGACAGATACTAAGAAAATTGAAGCAATAAGAGAAGTCTTTGTTGGATTATATGGACTTGAGTTTGATGAATTAGGGGATCAAGCTGTCCAGATGGCTCTAAATGATCCAGAAAGGTATGTTTGCTCAGGTTAGGTATTGTGCTGGAAATTATAATTTTAGAAGTTAATGGAAGGCTGTTTGGAGGCTACATGTTTTAGAAACACTGTACTATTCTTTGTTCTTGGTCAAAGTAAATGAAAGCTATTCTTGATTATCATTGGAGATTCATGTCATTTAGTTGATAGTGACAATGGATGTACAGTGACCCCATGATGCAACTTTCACAGTTCAAATTCATATATCTATCTAGAGTAACTGAAGGAGCGACATTAGTATTTTTCAAGGGTCGTATCAGGCATTTGACTAGTTGCCTGGGAACCAGTCTGACACCAGTTGTTTAAAACAAGTTATTCAACAATCTTCTCAAACTAATAAAATTAGACACTTTTTTCTTGGATTGGTGTCAAATCTTTTCATATTTCTCTCATATCACAAATAATTTATGTTATTTGATAAGATACTACCTTAGTCTAGAGACATTTGTATTTTTATTTTTTAAGTAGGTAATAATAAACAAATTTTTCAGAGAACCTTTTTTTCAAGAAAACTTCATTGTTATTAAAAATTGCTTTATATTTAATTAAGTTTGTGCATTTTTTTGTCAAAAGGTATGTTATGAAACCACAAAGAGAGGGAGGGGGTAACAATGTATATGGAACAGATGTTAGGGACTTCATGTTGAAAGTGAAGGACAGCAAAGAAAGAACTTCCTGGATTTTGATGGAGAGAATTTTGCCACCTACTGTTACAGGGTATATGATAGTAACTCAGGAAGCCTAATCCACCATCTTTTTGTGATATGGTATCTGAATTAGGAATATTTGGTGTGGTTATTGGGTGAGTGCTTTCAAGGAAGCTTTGGAAAAATATATATAGCTTCAGTTATAATTGACCATGCAGTTGGAGAATATTTTCTTATTTTGAGGAATTTGAGGAACATATATTTCATCTGAATAAGATACTGGCAACTGGGTGCTATGTCATCAGGACAGTTTCGAAAGAATTAGGGTACACTTTTGCAAGAACAGTCTATTTTGCTTTCATTGATTCACATATAAGGTATGGGATTAGTTTCTGGGGAGTTTGCACCAAACAAATGCTGCAAAGTGTATTTGTTCTCCAAAAAAGAGCCATTCAGTATATGTGTGGGGTGAAAATGGGAGACTCTTGCAGACCCCTTTTTATTAAGCATTGCATTCTAACTGTGACTTCACTTTTTATACTTGAAACAGTTAGTTTGGTTCATAAAAATATCTCGTTTTTGGGTACTACAGCAGAATCAAACTATAACACCTCGATAGACTAACACAATAAGACTTCCCATACCAACTAGTAACCTTGTAAAAGATTCATTGATATACAACGGAATCAAGATGTATAACAAACTCCCTACAAACCTTTAAGAACTGCCTTCAATGAGCATATTCAGGAAAATATTAAAGGAACTTTTGATTGATAAATCCTATTATGATTTGGAAGAATTTTGACATTTTAACCTGTTAATGTTTTAGTATATTGTTTTATTTTATTTTAAAGATTATTTCAAACTCTTGGTAACCTATAATTGTGGCAACAAAAAGATTTCTATAATAACTTTTTATTAATAGAAGATTGTTAGTGTTACTCATGATACTTTTCATATTTTTGTGGCTCTTATTTTATATATTTATAGGAGATTGTTAGTGTGACTCATGATACTTTTCATATTTTGTTTAAGCTTTATTTCAATATGATGCGGACTAAATTATTTTCAAGAAAAATGTTTGTCAATGAGATTTTATTTCTTCGGACAATAAACGCTCTCTTTTCAATTTGCTTTCATTTTCCACATTCAACCCACTTTGCTTACTCATGGCCTTATAGAAATGCTAATAATAATTGTTTGTTTGAGTTAGGATCAATATAATAATGGGAAACTACTTTAAAGTTTTAAATTTGATGAAACATCATCTGGCCTCCGTAACAATTAAAAATTATTTCATAGAACAAACCATACTTAGGATTTATAAATATCAACACTTTCTTCATCCAATCATCAATATTTTTTTTAAAGTTTTGGTTTTATTATTAATATGTTGAGTTGTTCCTACACTGGGCGGGCGCAACATGAATGTAATGCCGCACAACATATTTTGACCTCATCGGAATTCGCGTTATAATGCTAAATAAATGGTAGGCGATCAAGCGCCGGACGAGCGACCAACTTATATGATTTTTTTTTTCTTTGTTCAGCCGTACTCAATGTGTTGATATTTACAATATAATAATTTGTTGAGATGTATTTTATTGATATACCAAATCCACAAACTGAATTTTGTCATCACTAAATGAATAATAAAACATAGATACTACTTCAATATGATTTATAATTTTGCTTCCTAGAATGTAACCAATTAAATAGGTTATGGACTTAGTTGATTCAGTACCAATTTGGCTGTTCATACATGAGAAATTATTGGATTCTAATTTATATTTAAAATTTGTATACTAAGTACGTTTTTCTTCAAAAAGACTACATTAAGAAACTGGGGTTCGTCTATTGAAATACATGACTAATTATTGTCTGTTTATTACACTTCACAATTACAACACAATAACGTTCTCTGACAAATAAATCAATTACAGTTCAAAATACCGCTCTTGACACTACTAAATTGTACTTATCAAACAAATGACTTATCAAATCTGTCACTCGCATGCGATTCACTTATATATTTGTCCGCTGCTCACGGTAGAATATTAGGTGAACTGTCGGGAATGGCCTCGATCCTTCTGAATAGGTCACAGCTACCTGCCTCGGGTTGTTTACATATGACGTTCCAATATCGTTGTCGTCGGCGTGATCGCGGCAGTGGTGTAGTGTATTCATAACAATACAAATACATCTTTCACTAGGGGGGTTGTAAGATTTTTCAGCTAAACTTCTAAGGAGGTTAGTAAACTGTTTTTAGAATTATATTCAAGTTGCATGAAGATGACGTTTCTTGACAATTTTTTTCGAAAATTATAAAATATTTGTTTTTCAAAAATATGCCGACTCCCCCACCTCTCTTCTAATAGCCTACACTGGGAATAACCTTCAATATTTTAAAACTTTTCATCAGAATATATGTATGTCTACAATTATTATTGCATCAGTCTGCTGAACAAGACTCGTCAAAATTGTTCTCTTTTCTTCCTTATAGTTTTGCATTTAGGTATAAAACATAAACATTTCTTTTTTTTTGTCTGAAAATCACCTTTGTTATAACCATAATTCGTCGTTTCACTGCTCTCCAAATGGTCAAGTGCTCCATACGAGTTAACTATCATAAATTCTCACAGATAATACAGATTCAGGGAATATGGGATGGTTACTTCGCCTGTCAGGAGCAATGTGCAGCAAAAGACTTGATGATTAGATACGAAAATGTCATGATAATTGTTTTTTTTTGTAATTTTAACTTGTCCATGTTTTGCTGATTTCAATATCTTTTTTGTGTATAAGTGAATCAAAGTCATGATGCTGAACGGCGCCATCCCATTCAAATTCTCCTTCCACATGTATATTCGAATGGAATAAAGACACATTATTATTATTATTATTTCCTGATTTTTAATATTATTAATTCCTTCTTCTATTTGAGGACTATGTATTTCTAAATTGCATGCAAATTTTATTTCCAGATCATGTATTTAATTTTCTAGTTCTTAAATTTTATTCTTCAAGTCCAAATTTTCGGGTTTCAGGATGTTCAATTCACGTAACGCTTTCTTGATTTCATTATTTTTATTGATGAGTTGATATGAAACAAAAAGATTCAGTGCTAATAATATTTATCTGTAATAGACTTTCCTTGATAATCTGAAGAAAAGTATTTGCAACGGATCCCTTAATTGATTTGGAAGGCCAGCTAATCTATTATCTTGAGAATGGAAAATGTCAATTCTTTCAATACCTCTTGTTAACTATCAACTGAAGGATATTATGGTTTGAGATATACTGTTTCATCATCTGAAATTTCCATAGTAGATGGGTATATCAAAGGAATAATTTGATATTTAGTCTGGGCTAAATTATTGTGATAACCCAAGGAAATTTTCAATAATTCCAATTTGGCATTTTGAAACCTACAATTTTAGTGATCGGATAATTTGATTGATATCGGATAATTTGTTTGAGATAGCACAAAAATATAATTTTCAACAACAGCATATAATTTGAATGGCACATTTGTTATGTTGATTAAATGTCCTATAGGAAATTCTACATTTTCCACGAGAAATATCAACATTTATACAACATACAATCTCAAGAAAATATCGGTGTGATATGCGATATTGTAAGAAAACAATTCTCATGGACAAAGTCATTAAGAGCAATAGGTAGCTAGGTTCTTTCGTTTGAAGGGACGTGTAGCAATGGTGTAACACTAAGCTACACTAAAATTGAGTCTTGCCTCTTTTTTCAACACAATACAGCAGATATTTCCACCTTTGTTGTATTACATGACACTACACATTTTTGAAATCAAAAGAACGGAAGAAAAATTATATTTGTTCGTCCTTTGAAAGCATTTGAGAGGGAGGACGTATAGACTTCGGATTGGTATTCGGGAGGCAATACGTAAATACAAACGGCATATTCTCAATTTAGCCAAAATCGAACTCGTTCATATGAATTGAGTAATAAACGAGAACAGCGAGCCACCAAGCAGTCCGGCCGGACATTGTTTTTTTTTCATATTTTTTAATTTTTTTTCAATCTGAATTTTTTTTAACTATACTTGATGATTGTTATAAAAAAATTTTACTTCAATAATAAACGCATAAATTAAAAACATTTTTATTAGCACATTGTTTAAACAACAACAAAATAAAAACATCATAAGGATTTTTTTTTAACCATAATTATTCTCTAACAAATCGAATCAGTCTATTTAATTATAAATTCATAAACAGTTAATAAAAATTAAACAAATGTTTTTCAATAGTGTTTTATATATGAAAACAGCAGTATCAATATAATTTGAAAAAATATTAGTCTCTTTTTGATTTAAATTTTTTTGTTAGTTTATAAAATTAATGATATAACAATTAAACATATTGCAATGTTATAATCGTATTGAGTACACAAAGGAAAATAATTACACGACTTGAATATTAACAAAAGCTTAAAAAAAGGCTCATTTTATGAAAAATTAATGAAATAAAAAATATTCTTTCAAGTGTCTATATAATGCCTTTTTTTATCAATATTTTATAGCATATAAAAAAAATTGGTTTGCTACGGTCGGGAGCGAGCTGCATGACCCTGCTGAGTAAGCCGTACGAAGCCCTGGTTTCAACATCAAATTGAAAGTATAAATAATGCAGATAATGTTCTGGGAGTTGAGACTTCTTCATTGGATATTTTTTCATCTATAAGACTTTTTTGGCCCTTACTCTTTTAGTTTTTGAGCTATTCGCACAAAACCAGACCCTGCTTTTTTCGAATCTTTATTTGTTTATAACTTTTGTAATTTTTTATGTGCGAATAGAAGTCATTCCGAATCGAATGGGCCATCGCACTTATCTTAATTCGCTTTAACTAACATGTTTTTGAAGATGTGAACTATCCTGTATGTTACAAAGTGGGTATACCTGCTATTGCAATACACCAAAACTAGATTATTGAAAATTTCTGGGAAACAATGTCATTCAATTCGGTGCAATATATTTGAAAATTGTATTTAGAGAAAAATTATCCTGAAATTATAATATTCCAAATGCCAAATTGGCTTTACTGAAATTATCATTCAATTAGCGCAATAATTCAGCCAAAAATGGTGAAATCAGAATTAAAAAAATTGATGCTTTCTAAGAATTATATTATTTTCTATTACTGGTTGAGAAAAATCCCAAAGTTCAGAACCATCCGTCTAGTGATAATAAAAATGATACAAGGGCCTCATTAATAAAAACAGAGTGAATGCAAACCTAAGCCAAATGTAGGAACATTTGTTATGGATATTTGGTAGGAGTGCAAAATTCTCAATTTCAAATAATTTTAATAAAATGTACTTTCTGCTTATGTACATTAACTCCATTACATTGAGCAAAAGTGTTCAAAGTAATTTTGTATATCTTCCTGTTCTAACTCAAGAATTGTAATTATGTTAGTTATTTGAGAAACACAGTTTATTGAAATATCTTCTGAAATGTGTTTTGGAACTTCTATAACAAATCCAATAATTGGTGTTGTTTTATTTCATTTTCAGGGATCCCCAGAAAATAATTCTGAATAAACAAGTGGGTCATATGGTGAGAACTAAGGCTGCAGACTCGGACGAGGGTGGAGTTATTGCTGGTTTTGGAGCTCTGGATAGCCCATACTTGATCGACTAAAATATTAAATATTCAGTTGGGGAAAATATTTGATTCCTGAACATTTATCTTTGTACTACGGAAAATATCTATAAATCCATTAATTTCAGCCGGGAATTCAAAATGTTCACTCAGTGACTTACAACATGAAAGTTTTATATTTTAAGGTACCGTGGGATAGAAAAAGTATTGTATTCGTGAAAATCAAATGAGATTTATATAGAAATCGATTGTATACACATATAGCTACTTGAAAACACAAAAACACAATAAGATAAAAAAGATGTTTACTCCAGCACCTAAACCAATGGGCCAGTTTGAATAACATTTTGGATTTGTTCAAAAAAAGATGAAAATCATGTTTTTAATATTCTGTTTTAAATGATGTCATAACTTATTTTCTTGTGAATAATCGATAAGGGTAAACTCCATAATTAAAAGATAAAAAATTGTTTTTTTCAAACAAATGTTTATAAGTGTAATTGTTTTTGAAAAAAAAACATTGACGTTTGTATAGGAAATATGTGTTGTAGTCTTATTGTAATTGTTATATGTTGTCTATATTCACCAGCAGTATTTTGGTGAATTGAATTCCTTATTAGTAAATGGATATGTCTAAATATATCCTTCAGTGCCATACAAATGTATTACAGCCCACCCAAGTACAAAGACAAATGAAACAGAAATTTCAATTTATCTTTTTTATGATGGAAACATTCATTTATACTATTCTGCTTAAGGGTAGATACTAGGCTCAGTGATCTTCAGGTGTAGGAGTAAAAATGTTATGCAATGTTAATGAGACCGAGATATTTTTATACATATATGACATTAAATATTTTATGAAATTGTTAAATACTTCTTTCAATCACTATTTACACCAATAACAGACTATAATGTTTTATCATGATGTCTTCGAGTCAACAAGGCGCCCCGGACGTGGGATGTAAAAAGTGTAAAAACGTTGCTAAAAGTGGCCTAAAGTGCATAAATTGTGGTGTTTTGTCTCATGTGAGCTGTTTGAAACACTTGAAAAACATAATCTACATTAACGAGCTCAGATAAGTGCTGCTAAAATGGTTTTTTGGAGGTGGGAATCAATGAAAATAATCATATGACGACCTTGACTTATCGCTTTGGAAGTGCTATCGCACAATTCGAGTGATGCTTACAAAAAAGAGATTCACTATCTCAAAATAAACATTAGGCAAAAAGATAAGTTAAGCGAGAACCAAAATTTCACTCGGAAAGCATTGTGTGATCAAATTGATTTGGTGAAACGATCCACCAACAACAAACATTTCAATCAACCTATCAGCGAAGCAGGTGACATCTCAAGGCTTAAAAGCAACCTAGTCGACATACCTGAAACCATAGGTGAGTGCCCTGCATCTTCAACTAAACCAGCGCACTCTGCGATTCTGAAAAATCCCATTGTCTCTGATAAAGGAAGGCTTTGCCGTCTTAGTGTACCTGCTGGACAACGTTGCCAAATTGCTCGTCTCTGCCCAGAAACTCGAGGATTTCTAAAAAAGATGTGTCAGCTGCTATCCACCAGGCTAATTCTGAGTCTAAGTGTAGGGAGATCATCCAAATGGGTAGCAAGGAGGAGGCTCTTGGTATATCAGAGGGGTTTACTCTCGTGTCGCAGAGAAAGAAGAACAAGCTCCGGAACAATCCTGCAATAGTTGGGCAATTGGATCTTCCCAGTGGTTCTAGGAACAAGTATGCTCCCAAAATGTCATTTCTGCATGTTTACAAAATGCATCCTGAAACTATTCCAGAAGACCTCATTTCCATTTTGAGTCCAGGTTTCCAGAAGTAAAGTGTGAAAAACTTAATTCAATGTATCCTAATTTGTATTCGTCCTTTAAAGTTACTATTCTCGAATGCAATATAGAGAAGGCATTAAATCCTTCTATTTGGCCGAAAGGAACCTGGGTGAAAAAAATTTTTCACAGGAGACCAGTCGACAACTCTATAAAATAAACTCTGAGGTGGGCGAAAGAGAGGTGAGTGTTTTCCACATCAATATACAGTGTCTTTCGAACAAAGTGGATGAATTAATACTTTTTGTGAAAAATAATCCTTTGACATTGTTTGTATGTCCGAACATTGGTTGAGTGATGATACCATCAAATCCATTAATTTACCGATACTACTAGCTAGTCATTTTGTAGACGATTCGCAGCACATGGCGTGTAGCAATTTTGTTAGCACTTCGATTTCTTCAAAACCACTACATTTCAGTGAATTCTCCTAGGAAATGGACCTTGAAATTTGTGGAATTGAAATTTCAGGTGTAACAATTATTTCCCTTTACAGATCATGCTCTGGCAACCTCGAGCTTCGAGAGTTTCCCTGAGCTTGTTTGGCTTCTTTTCGATAACGTGTTGAAAACAATAGAAAACTGATCATAGCCGGTGATTTTAATGTGAATTTCATCGCCCCTTCAGCCAATTTAACAACTTTAACAAACTTACTCACTTCGTTTGATCTACTCATTACAATCACTGATGTCACGAGAATCGGTAGGGTTAGCTCCACTTGCATTGATAACATAATCACCAATTTGGACGTTGATCAATTTGATACTCAGGTACTGGACCCCTACTTATCAGATCACCTGGGCCAAGTGATGTATTATAATTCCGATGTAAAACTCGTGGAAAGAATTATTTGTAAGAGAAGAATCAGCCTTTCCGGTATTGAAAAGTTACGGTATGATCTCGAAAATCTTTGTTGGGATATTTTTTCTGATCAAGGATCCTAACACCGTGACTGATTACTTTATTAATTCGTTGAATCTCCATATAAAAAAAGATATTTCCTCTGAAAATAACCAGGGATTGCAATGTACAAAAATCGCCTGTTTGCTGGTTCAATGAAGAATTAGTTAACAAACGTCAGACACTCTAACGGAAACTGATTCATAATGTCAACAAGGATCAGGTGACCTGGGATGCATACACTTTCTTACGTAAGGATTACAGGAATTCCATCATCGAAAACAAAAAGGTTAGCGATGAAACTTTTTTGAAAAATTCCTCGAACATCAGCAGAGACTCCTGGAGATTGATCAACTTCGAGTGTAACAGAAATCCATGGAAAAAAAGGAGTCCAGCATCACGGGAAGCTGAATTAATGATTATTTCAGCAATATTGCTGAAAATTGATCTCTTCTTCTGAGACGAATCATTAACCCACGGAATACTTGAAAAATCTCAGATCACCTGTAAATTCTTTCTCTTTTTTCCCTGTAACTCCCGAGGAAGTGATGGACACAATTGAATCTTTGAAGGATTCAAGTTGTTCGATTTCTAATGAACTGAACAGCCGGGTGATTAAAGGTATAGCCGATATTATTGCTTCTCCATTCTCAATTTTAATTAATGATTGCTTATCTCTAGGAGTTTATCCAGATGCACTGAAGATTTCAGTTGTTTTGCCATTGCTGAAAAAGGGGATCCCCACCTACCAGAAATATTTTCGCCCCATTTCCATAATTCCAGTTAACGCTTGAAAATCATAGAGGGCTTAGTCAAAACAAGATTGATATCCTACCTGGAAACAAACTCCTTGCTGTGTCCTGAGCAATTTGGCTTTTAGAAAAAATAAATCAACTATCTGTGAGCCTTTATTCTGAGCGCTATTGCAAATGTAGTTGATGGACTCTGAAAGGGGAGTTCTTTCTTAACGCTTTGTGATCTGACTAAAGCTTTACGATTGTGTTTCCCATGATATATTACTTGAGAAACTTTTCTGTTATGGCATTCGTGGACTTCCATTGAAATTTTCAGGTCTTATTTGCATGGAGCGATCTCAGTGTGTTTCGCTTGAAGGCACCAAATCAGCATTAATACAAATCGTCCATGGGGTTCCACAAGGCTCTGTTTTGGGACCAACCCTATTCATTCTGTATATCAATGATTTATATTATCATATATTACCGAAAAATGCATCTCTTTTGCTGACACACCACACTGATAGATCGTAATAGTAAATTAGAGGAACTGATTGACTCTTCCAAACTCACCTTGCAAATGACAGATGAGTGGTTCTGTTCAAACAAGCTCATGCTCAATTCTGCTAAAAATCAGAATCTTTATTATATCTTCAAACTCCTCACCTAACAGGTGGGGAAAAGTGTCAAGTTACTTGGTATATCCATTGATGACAAACTCAACTGGATGTGTCACGTGGAAAATCTGTCGAAAAATTATCAAGCGCCACGCTCTTGATTCGCAGATTGAAAATCCTTGTTGGTGCAGGATACTGTAAGAGCCAGCTATTTTGGACTTTTCACAGTCTTAAGGACTTATGGAATGTCTTGTGGGTATTGGTCCCATTCGAACAAAAATTTTTTTTACAAAAGGGTTATTAATATCAGGGCGGGCTAAGAGATCACTGCCATGCTCCTATTTATTCATCACCAGATCATGCCTTTTCCTACCCGCTCATATATTCCACTCTGCTTGAAATACATAAAAAAAATATCAGATTTTGCTCTTTCAGCGACACGATCAGCACCAAACAAGGTCAGGAAACCTTTGAAAACAATTCCCAAGATATAGACTCCTTATCACAGAAAAATCATTGAATATAAGCCTATACAATAAATTACCTTGGAAATAAGAAATATGACCTTTACAATTTTAAGAGATCAGTGAAATCTTGTCTACTGATGAAATGCTTTAATTCGTAAAGGACTTTTTAAACTATAATTTTAACGTGGATGATCTGGACTTTTAATGGCTTTTAATGTGTTTGTCAAGCAACTTTTATACCCCTTTATGTATTGTTTACAATGACTAGTTCTGAGTTAACCTCATTTTATTCCTGTGTTGTAATGTGATGTATCACCGTAGGAAATTTAGTTTTACTCTTTAACTTAGTTTTACTCTTTTAACTTGTAACTTTTAATTTAAAAAAATGTTTTTCTCAAGGACCTGCTACAAATGTATTTATATATGTACGTAGTTAATAAATCTCTCTCTCTCTCTTATGAGTGTACCCATTGATGAAAAATGCCATTTTTCACCATTATTTTGAGAAAGTCTTTGGATGAACCGGTTCCAATAAATAATAGTTGAAAAAAACTAAAAAACACGCTTTTATAGAAAACTAAACTAAAAAAATAGAAAATAAGAAAAAATGTATTTTATTTAAAAAAAAGCGTGGGGTGCATGGTATCGCCTCGGCCAACAATTACCTGTGATCTGAGACATTTCTTCTTTCTTAGTTTACTACCCTAGGTGTGTAATGTACTATATAATTATTGATACCATGCACCCCACGCTTTTTTTTAAATATTTTTTTTTCTTATTTTCTATTTTTTTAGTCTGGTTTTCTATAAAAGCGTGTTTTTTAGTTTTTTTAAATTATTATTTATTTCCTAGTTTTTAGTTTGGTTTATTTATAAATGTGTGTTTTTTTAGTTTTTTATGAAAGTTATATAAATTAACAAATCTTATTTTGCAAATTAAAAAATGGAATAATTTTATCAAATCAGTGTATTGTCATCGGTCCTCGGTAAATCTACAAAGTTTGAATGAAATCTGACCGTTTAAAGTGGGTCAAAATCACGCCCAAAAGAATCGGTTACAAACATAATCTCCGACCCCAAAAACCCCCACATACCAATTTTGAATAGAATCGGACCATAATCACAAAAGTCTATCATTTTGGAGCCGCCATCTTGAATTTTCCAATTTTGACAAAAGAATCATAATCTCCGACCACAAAAACCCTCGGATACCAATTTTGAAGCGAATCGGACCATAATCACAAAATCTCTTTTTGGCCGCCATTTTGAATTTTTCAATTTTTACAAAAGAATCATAATATTTGACCCCAAAAACCCCCACATACCAATTTTGAATAGAATCAGACCATAATCACAAAACTCGTCCACCATTTTTGAGCCGCCATCTTGAATTTTTAATTTTGACAAAAGAATCATAATCTCCGACCACAAAAACCCTCAGATACCAATTTTGAAGCGAATCGGACCATAATCACAAAACTCGTACGCCATATTGTAGCCGCCATTTTGTTTTTTTTTTCACAAAAATTTCTCAATGTTATTGTCACCGGAATTATGTACACCTGCCAAATTTCAAATCATTCGGGCGTCTGGAAGTGGGTCAAAATCGCGCACAAAGGAGTCGGTTACAAACAAACAAACATACAAGTGAAGCTAATATAAAGCGTGTAAAAATAGAAATATTCATAAAATCCAAATTTAGAGAATGGTGGAAAGAGGACCAAGGATAAAAAAGCTATAGAAGACCTAGAAATGTTATAGTCAGCTAATAAAGAACAAAACAACTATGTATCAAACCAAAATTGCCAACTGTAAGGAAATGTAAAAAATGTGGTACACAGTCAAACCACTGTTATCAGCAAAGGTAACAATGACCGAACTCCAGATCAATGAAGAGGAGGAGATAATTCATATTAATATGAACCCAGATAATCTCAACACATAATATGTCGAAAGTATTAACAAAATATTTGAAGCAATTTATGGGGAATCACAAAAAATACAGTTATTTCAATTAATTCAAATGTGTGCTTTAATTATTTTAAATTAAATGTAACTACAAAGTATATTGGAATAAAGGAAGTGCATCAGAACTTTTAAAAAATGTCCACCATAATATGAACGGTCATCATGTTGAAAAGGGAAATATTCTCAATTAAACATGATTGCAGAAGCGTGAAATAGATTTTCGTCGACAAAAATGTATTTTTCAGTGAAAGCGCTGTCATTCTAAAAAGGGGGGTCCCAAGACTGTTTTTTTTTTTTTTTTGCTGCGCTTTTCGGAGACATCAATTTTTTGAGTCGCCGACTTTCTATAACGAAAAAATTGGAGGAGCAAATGCCCCCCTTCAAAAAATTTTTTTTTCGCGTTTCAAATCAAAAAGTCTTATGAAATTTTTCGATTCCGTCGAAAATAATTTCCTAATTCAACTGTCTCGTGGCGGAACTACCTCAAGTATTCTGCTGATGAACCGGATCTCAATTTCAGCATACAGGGAGGCTCAAAAGTAAATTCCTTCCAGAGACTTATGAAAATGACTGAAACCCATTTTTTTAATGGAACAACCTGTATATTGTTATTTATTTGGAAATCTGTGACATTTTCCTATGTTATTTTATACCTATCTTATAACGTTTGTGAGTTATGATCATAGGGAATCATCAGGGAAAGTTATGAGGATTCCAAAAATGATATAATATTGGTGGTGTTCCATTCGAAATTACAAAGTAGCTACTACTTTCTGCTACAAGCGGCAATACTGTATTGAAGAAAATATTTTAGAGGGATAGAGCATGTTTTATTATCTATGCCCACAAATTTTCGAAATGATCTGTCGTTCCGTTCTCCTGAAACTTCTAATGTTCCATCCACTTGAAAACGCTTAATAAATAAAAATTTAGTGAGTTATTAAATGTAATACATTGTTCACAGAAAATACCCTTATATATTATTATTTATAAAGATGATATTATATAGGGGAAACTGTTGTTTACTGGGACGGGTTCTATAGTGGGACAATTCAAATTTCTGGCGAACAGAATAGCTTTTAAAAATACGAAATAATTGCAGTGCCCTCTGTTGTCAGCTATAAATACCAACAAGAGAGGGAGCCATTCTATGTTAAACCGACATATGTGCGGCTTGATATTGGTAAAGTTTTTTCGTTGTTCACAAAGTGAGTCCTATAACCTGATAATTTATTTGAAATTAACGGTGGTTCTCGGCATATATATTGTCTAGTTTGTTCTAAAGGTAAATTCAAACTCTTGAATCCTCCATTTATTTTTTTTTCCAAAATATTAGGTCTTAACCTAGAATGTGTACTCTGTTGTAGGACAATTTTGCGTGTTGTATAGTGGGACAAATGGTTGCAAAGTAAAATTAGGAAAAAACCACTACAAACTAATTTTTGTAATTAGTTTAGAAATTATTTAAATCAATCCTCTCTCGAATTCCTTTTTTATTTGTTAATTTATCTAAATAAAAAAACCTTAGTTCTTGGCACAGAAAAAAATAATTTTTTTTTCCACAGAATATGGAACAAAAAAAAGATGCCGAAAAGATAAGAATGTTTATTTCACGCCAAATATACAAATAATAACGATTTGTCTTTGAAGCTTTCCTTCTTAACAATAAAGATTTTAGTGTCCCATTATGCATGTGTCTGCATCCCACTATGAAAAATGGGGTCTGTGTATAGTGGGATAGTGGTGCATTGTGGGACAATTTTTTTTAGACTGACAAAGAAATATTTTGGGAACTGATTATACATTTTTTAAAGGGTTTTTATATCAACAGAAAAATGCAAAATAAAAAACATAAATATTTAATGTTTTTTTTTACACGAGTTTGAATAATATCGTCCCAGTATACAACTGTTTTCACTACTCCAAACAATGAGTTCTATAGAATAAACTCAATTTTTTGGCAAGTTGTATATAAGTGTTTGTCACTTTCTACACTTAGGCCTGGTTTCACAATGTGTAGTTAACTGATGGTTAATGCTAAACTTGTAGTTATTTACGGAATGGGTGTCTCACAACTCTTGGTTTTGTTTGACTGTTGGTGTTAACCGTGAAAAAGATAACCGAAGGAAGAAGTATCGGTTAACTACAAACATGAAAAGTTACCGGGATTTCATAACCTTACATATTTGTTTTGGATGGTAGTTCTTGGTTTTCTGAGAGAAAAAATAATAATGAATGATTATAAGGTCAATTCGTTCAGTAGTGACGAGGAGGCTGCAAGACCTAGGGTATTTAGACATACGACAAATTATTTTGAGGAATATGATCACATCGAGTTTTTCAACCGATTCTGATTGTCCCCCAGAATAGTGGAATATCTAGTTGAGGAACTTGAGGAAAGAATTGCGTATCCTACACAAAGGTTGTATTTGAAATAATTTTTTGGGGATTGATCAACATTTTTCTAATTTCAGAAATGATTGTTTATCTGCCAGCCAACAAACTTTACTTGCACTAAATTTTTATGCCAACGGGTCATTTCTGAGAACAACTGGTGATTTTTGCGGGGTTAGTAAATCAACTGCTAGCAGAGTAGTGTGAAAGGTTAGCATTGCTATTGCTGCTCTGCGCGCAAGATATATAAAAATGCCAGGAGACGAAATTAATGAAATTAAATAAGAGTTCTATAACATTGCACGGTTTTCTCGGTGTATAGGTGCTCTGGATTGCACCCATGTTAAGTTAGTCTCCTTGTGGTGAGAATGCAGAGGTTTATAGAAATAGAAAACGGTTTTTCTCTTTCAATGTTCAGACAGTTGCAGATCCGAATTTGAAAATTAGAGGTATTGTTGCAAGATGGCCTGGTTCATCACGTGACTCCCAAATATTCTGCAATTCTTTATTCTATGCATCTTTTGAGCAGGGTCACTATGGTGATAGTTTGCTGGTGGGTGATAGTGGATATCCTATCAAGCCTTATTTGATCACTCCCCTTCGGGTTATCAGAAATGAAGCTGAAAACCTCTTCAATGAGTCACAGATAAGAACAAGAAACTGTGTAGAACGACAATATGGTGTCTGGAAACGGAGATTTCCTGCATTAGCTATGGGATTACGAGTCAATTTAGATAAAATGGAAAGTTGCCACTTGTGAATGCAGAACAGGAAGCTGCTGTGCATTTTATTGATAATGTTCAAGTGCCAAATATACTCAACAGAGATCTGATGGATGCCAATAATAGAACCAGGTTCAACTTAGTGAATAATCACTTTACCAGATTATTGAATATTTGATATTAAAATAATGTTTTTTATTTTATTGGATATTTTCATTTTAACAACAAGAACAATGAAAACTACAAACATTTCATCATAACTAATAAAGCATCTTGAAAAATAAAAATTATTGATTGAAAACTAGTGCATTAAAAAGCAATCATCTGAATTGAAGTGCAAATTTCAGATTTTTTTCTAAAGGTTTTCAATGGAGAATGTCTCCTATTTAACATGAATACTTTCCAGGAGGTTGTCGTGAAAGTTGGGAGATTGTGACTCAAAGAACATCTCACTTCCTAATTTTGAAAGAAATCAAAGTGAGCAGTATGTTGAAACTATCTAACTTGCACTAGAATTAAATATTTAATAACATATCACAGTCAAAAGAATAAAATAAAATACCTGGTCACAATACCATATAATATACTATAGAATATAGATAAGAAGGGAAAATAAAAAATATATAATATGGTAAAAGTTATTTTTCATAGAATTCTTTTATTGAATACGGTTCGATGTCACACAATAGATCAAATACGTATTTTTTTAAAGTGTTTTTGTTGGTGCTCTCTTTTCTGATCATCGAGGGTATATGACTATAAAATTTGATACATGCATAATGTGGTCCTTTCTCAGTATTTTTTAATCTGTGCTTGGGTATAACGAAATTAGATTTGTGCCTTGTGGAGTACCTGTGTTTGTATGTGTCACTTTCAAATTTTGATTTATTGTTATTTACAAAAAGAACACATACATAAATATAGATGGCATATACGGTGAGCATTTTGTGATGCTTGAAAATCCCACGACAGGAGTCTTTGTATTTCATATTCAACATGGTTTTCATAATTCTTTTTTGCATGATGAAAATACGTTGTAATTGAGAACTACCTATTAAATTCATTTCAGTAGACTGTCCCATGTATGCCGTTTTTAGAGCCTCAAAATTTAAGTTTCTTTGAGGCTCTAAAAACGGCATACTATGGGACAGTCTACCCTTTACTGAAGTATGGAATTTTAATATTTTAAAAGAGCCCCCACCAGTTTTACATATATTCAATTTGTTTTCAGCAAACTTGACCTTTGTTTTTTTCTTCAGATTCTGATATTTTTCTTTCAATGTTTTTATATTCCTGGCTCCATTTATTGCCATACAGTTGAATTCGCTTTCAATCAATTTCCATGAATTGTCCTTCTCTTTCCACGTTACCGCATTACTGCATTACTTTTTTGTACTTCTTTATTAAAGAAATAAGGCAATGTTCTTCGCTTTTTGAAAAGTTATTTCCCCGCTTAGACATTTCAAAAATACAAATAATCATCATCATGGAACGTAAACAATGAAAACTAGTAGTACCAACTAGAACATCTAACCATCAAATGATAATCTTGCTGATATTTTATCACGTGGTGTAAGTCCAAAACGAACTTTGCCATCAAGTAATATGGTGGTGTGGACCGAGTTGGTTACACGAAGGCCATGAGAATTGGCCAGTGTTGAAAAAACACGAATTAGAGATTCCTGAGCAACGAACAATCAAGGTTGCTTCAGTTTCAACAAGCAGTGAAAACTATATATTCAAACGGTATTCAACATTATATTATTTGCAACGAATTATAGCTTTATGCTTACATTTTATTAGAAATTGTCGCATATCCTGGATCAAAAAAATTACTTTTTAAATGCAATTAAAAGATGTATTTCACGTAGAGTTATACGAATTAAAAGTGTTATTTGAGTGGCTAGACAAAAACTTTACTGACACTCAAGTGGGGGATTACCAGCTTCTTCCAAAATAAAATGGAATGGAGATTCATTCCACGTCGATCACCTCACCACGGAGGTTTGTGGGAGGCTGCAGTTAAACGAGCAAAATTTCATATTTACAGAAGCAGGCAAATTAAACTTGACTTTCGAAGAACTTTTCACCTTATTTTGCCAGGTTGAGGCTGTATTGAATTCTCGGCCCTTAATTCCAATCTCGGATGATCCAGATGATCTCCAAACGTTGACACCAGGTCACTTCCTCATTGGCGAAGACCTTACTTCAATTCCCCAAACTGATGTGTCCCAGTTGATTCAAAATGATATGCAGAAATTCTGGAATCGATAGTCATCTGAATATCTATCAACTCTCCAAGTTATTTCGAAGTGGTAGGGTAGGGTTTTATTGATTGATGATGGTTCACCTCCCTGGAAAATGGGTCGGATCATTCAGATTCGTTCATCACCTGACGGACTTGTTCGAGTATGCAGCGTTAAAACTTCTATGGGGATTTTTGATAGAGCATGGCAGAAGTTGTGCTTACTTCCAATACAAGATAATATTTGAAACCCGAGGATTTCAAGGCTGGCAAGATGTTCAAGTCTTAGTTCCAAAGGAATATTGTTGAAGTGACTGACAATGGTGCTGATCATATACTTTGTTTTTGTTTTGCTGATTTGTCACTGTCATTGTTTTTTGAAAGACTCAAAGAGAAAGTATTTTTCCTAATTTATATTCGTTATTCAAATAAAACATATTCAATTTGATATAGTCTTCTCAACAAATTCAAAAAAACAAAAATTTCCACAAATCCACGTTTTCTCCATAAAAGATAATCTAAAGTATATTTCCTATTAACCTGTGGTAGAAGTCCATTGTATCTCGAAGTGGAGTGGATAATTTTATGAAGAAGAAAAAAAACCAATTTTTTTCTTCATAAAAAAAATATTTCCTATTGGCTGGGTTGAAATACATTTTGACACAATCCTGAAGTACATGTCAAAAAACTCATTTTCAAAAAGACGGAAAAGTATATATTAATCGTGGTATAGAGGTTCAAAATCCTCCAAGTAGTTGAATTTCTTCTTCGACTACGAAACTGCAGTGAGTTTTTATGCTACGAAATATATTCCTGGTGAGTGAAAATACTTTGTTTCATAACTCTTTTTTTTTAATGTGTGGAAAGTTCCAATGAGAGGCATCTAAAACTACAACAAAACAAAATGTGATAAAAAAAATCCTTTGGTAAATAAAAGCAATTTTTTAAGATTTCCACATCTGAGTTTCAGTAAATTTTCGATAAGATTTTAAATTTTTCATAAAAAGTGGAGGACATTTTTCTTAATGTTCAATTTCTTATAAGAATTTCATCTCCTAGGAAAAAAATATTCTAGAGAAAAATAAGTTGCGAAAATGTGGTGAAACTCCGCCAACTCCGAGGACAATCAAATTACTGAATGTTGTGGCAATTTAATCATTATCATGTTCAGATATGTCTAAAATTGTGTAATGTTTGAAATAGAAAGGGGTAAACCCTACTTTTTTCAGTGACAGTCCTCCACCCTTCTACGTGGTGCAACCATTCTCGTTTCATTATCTGCCATCAAACAGATCAACTCTCATATCTTGGGGTGAGTACTACAACTAGGTATCTACCAAATTGTCGAAATTCGGATAAGTGCACAAAAATATATTATTTTATTGTATTTACAACATACTACAACTAGATAACTGCAGGAAGTAATTAAGACATTGTATTGAACAATATTAAAAGTAGATAACTCAATTATAAAAAGAAAGTGTCTTAGTACAACTAGGCAAGTTTACTTATACAGTAAAAACCGGATATAACGACATTGAAGGGACCGTATACTTCGGACGTTATGTCCGACAGTTGTTATAAGCAATATACACAAGTATGTATGTATATATTATGTCTGTTTGTAGTATGGGGATAGGTTATGCATATGAACTTGTTTTCAAATAACTTTCTGTTCAGATGTCCTCGATCGTTTAATTTTCAAAGAGTTGTTCTCGAAAAGAGCTTTTATTTTATCTCTATCCTTCCAAATCATTGATATCGTAGAGTGTGAGACTCCACATTCCTTTGCAATTTCACTATTTGACTCGCCATTTTCTAATCTCCATATAATATGTGATTTTTCTTCAATATTAAACACTTTCCTATTTCTTTTTTGCGACATAGTAACGCGTAATCACACGATCTAAACCAAAAGTTTTAAAATCAACCTGTTATTCACACGGTCATCTATCGCACTGAATAAGTCGAAAAACATGCAAGGTCAAAAGGCAAAGAGCGGGAAAGAGGTTCTATAGCAAAATATTCCTTCATATTATTAGTATAAAGGTGAAAATTGTTCGTAATGTTTTGTTTTACTGGAATAGGTAAACGGTTGGTCGTTATAGCCGATGAATATCGATAAAGTTTCGTCGTTTTAAGCGATATGTCGCTGTATCCGATGTCGTTATAGGCGGTATGTGTACTTATTAGTTTATATAGATTCGGCCGGGACCTTGCCATTCGGTTGTTATAACCGATCTGTCGTTATAAACGATGTCGTTATATCTGGTTTTTACTGTATCTACTTTTTGCACATTTTATGGTCAGGAGGAATTCTGCAAAAATTAGGTAAGCACTTTTCTAGTTTTAGCACTACAAACTCGATAATAATATCTAGTGTTACAGAGATTTCACTTAATTTTGAGTATGATCTGAAGAGTGATCCAACATCGCGTCGGTTGGTTAACTTGTTAAACTCCAATGATACCGATCTGAATTTATGTATTGTATAGTCTATCATTTCGATTGTCTTTGGAATGTAAACAGTAGTGTCGTTGTGAATATTTGGAAAGATGTTAAGTACACATTTTTTTTTGGGGGGGTGGAAATCCTCATGGACGCTGCTTGCTTGGTGTCCATCCCAAAACAGTGTCGGACTCCTACCGACTAAAATCACCCCATGCCCTCTCTTATATCCGGAACTGTTCGATGGGACATTGTGTCGAGCATAAGTGGCATTTTACAAATTGTTCCATTTACCTCCTGGCTTGTGTTTGAAAAGTTCTCTCTTCGATCTCTTTTTGTTTCCTTACTTTCTCTAGGTAGTTTGCACCTTTGTTCAACTGATTGGGATTACTGATCATTTTACCTATCATACTGTCTGGATTTAGTTGTCCGAATTCAATTTCTAGGTCCATTCGTTCTCTGGTCCACCTGGGACATGTAAAGATTGTATGCTCTGGATCATCATTTATTTTCGGGCAGTATGGGCATTTGCTGTCTTGTGACATCCCTATCCTCAGCGTATACGATTTAAAGGAACCATGCCCACTGAGTGCCTGGGTTATGAAGTAGTTTGATAGTTTAAAATCGCATTGTACCCAGTTCTCGATATTAGGAATCAAGCGCTTGTGTTGATGTTCCATCTTTCCTGCCACTCTTCTATTGCTCTCTGCCTCTCCTCTTTTTTGCATTTTCATCAACGTTTGGTCTAGCATCTAATCTAATCTGTTCCTTCACCAGGTCAATAGCCGTAATAACATTTATAGCATCTGCGGATACCATCCTGTACTCTTAGTAGCATCCTCCTTTGCATTGCGGTTATCAGCGATCTATATACTTGACTAATCGGGAACAATGTGTTAAAATAAACAATACTTTTAGTGAAACTATGACTATTAGAATGGGGGTCCCCCAAGGAACCGTTCTTGGTCCAATACTTTTCCAAGCTTACATAAATTCACTGATCTGTTTAAACAGGAAAGCAAAAATTACATCATACGCTGATGATACGGTTGCGATTTTGAGTGGAAACACATGGCCTGAAACTAAAAATTCGGTCCAGCTGAGCATGGAAGCAATTAATAAATGGCTGAGTATGTATCGCCTTAAAAGCTAGTAAGACCCACTATCTCGCCTTCTCTATACCAGCAACAAACAGACCTAATTCCTCCAGTATTAAAGTTCCAGGTATGAAAGATGAAATTAAAGAAACAAACGAGGTGAAATATAGTTATTGACAAAAATCTAAGGTGGAACAATCATATTGACTATCTAACAAAAAAGGTGAGGAAACTAATATAAAAATTTTACCAGCTACGACAGTTTTTAGCGAAAAACTACTCATATTAATTCACAAATCTCTAGCTGAATCACTTTTTTGTTATGGTATTCTGGTGTGGGGAGCAATGTATAAGAATGCTTTACAAAAACTGAACACAATACAAAACTATATCCTAAAAATAATTTTGAAGAAAAAAAGATCTTTTTATACAAACCTTATATATACAGAATACATTAGTAATATCCGAACATTATATTTTCACAGTGAATGTATGTATGCATTCAAAAAGAAAATACTTCAGAATTCTGTTCCCACAGCTTATATCACTAGAAGCACTACAAACGAATTGCTACCCACTCCAAAATTCAATAAAAATGTTTGTCGCCATTTCTTAACTTATACCAAAACTTGTAATATCCTACCCCTAAAGATAAAACATATAAAAAAATCATAAAACCTTCTCGAGAGAATCAACAAAATGTGTCTTCGCAAATTACTTTAAATTTATCAAAATACTAGAACATCAATAGTTACACTAACATGATATAAAACCACTATTTAATTCTTCACTTTCTGTACACAACTGTAATTTTAGATCAATTAATATTACTTTGTAGCACAACACAAGTGTTAAGTCACTTAGGTGCTTTCTGTACACAATCTATACCCTGTCCCTCATCAGTAGCGGATCAACGCATAGACGCAGTAAGCGCGCGCTTAGGGCCCCCAAAAAGGGCCTCAGTTGACTAAGGAACTGCAACCATTAATAATAATATATGTTTATTCATCATAATAATGATACATAATATATATATTTATAGAAATGTGCTTGTGAATAAAGAGGTGGGTCACAGAAGTAGCATTAACTACTTGTGTATGTGATTTCCATGGTAAAACTATTACATTACAATAGGTAAAAAATGGTAGAAAATTGTGGGTTTAATCAAATCAAATCAAAATATACTTTATTGTCGGAAGATTAGTATCTCATTGACAAAGTCTTGAAAAAATAACATTACATGTATATATATAATATAAAAACACATGTCATGCAACAATTAAAAGATAACTATAAATGAGATAAAATACATTCACATAAGCAAAAGCAACATATATAAAAATTTAGCACCTTATGTCATTTTTAGAGAACCAAATAATCAAAATGTACTTTATTGACTGAAGGAAAATACATTCTTATTGTTAAAGTATCGAAGACTATTCACACCAAGACAGTCGAGTCAAATATACTTAGTAGTCGAATGAAAGTTTTTCCACACAAAGTATAGTCTAAAATGGAACAATATAAATAATAAAATAAAATATAAAATATTAAAATGTATATAAACATTCACGAATTTGTTGGAAATAGCAGTTGAGCTGCTGTGTAATTTGAAAACCGTTAGCATTAATATAAAATTAGGTAATCTGGTAGAATTCGTCGAGATTATAACAAGCATTCTCCGAAAGAAACTTTTTTACCGATTTCCTAAACTTTTGTTCATTTTCGATTTTTTTTAGGTGCAAGGGCAGGTGATTGAATAAATTCTTGCTTTCGTAGATTATGGAGTTCTTAGTTAGAGTTGATTTGGGAATAGGCAGTTTAATGTTTAGAGAAGAGCTGCGGGTATTTTGCGTCGGCGACAAATATCTGAATTCTTTAAAAAAATTTACCACATCCAGGTAATATATTACATCACCACATCCAGGTAATATATTACATCATAAATGGGGTTTATGGTCTTCTCATTGAAATTTTACATATATTAGAGGGTAAGTCACAATCAGGGTAATTAATGAGCACAAGAGCAAAATATTGATGAGTCTTAATTCTTATCAATATAATTTTCACTTTGTTCCGATAATTCTATTCTAATATATAGGACTGCAGACTAGACTAATAAAACATAGCCCAACAGCGTACTACATACCTTGTGCCAGTCATTCCCTCAATTCAGTAGGAAATGCACCAGCCCAATCATGTTCTGATGCCATACATTATTTTTGTTTAAAATGTATATGTATGTATATTTCTCTGCTTCAACAAGACCATGGAACATTCTGCAAAACAGTTTGACTGACAAAGCTAAACATATCAAAAGGGTCTGTAACACATGGTCATCTGACGCCTTTTGTGCCTTAGCTGGAAGCTACAAAAATATTAAAGAGGTCCTTATCCAATTGAATACAAATTGAAAGCACAAACATTATCTCAATAATTTGATGATTATAAAATAGCCCTCATGACGGTACTTTGGAATAAGTTATTGCAATGTATAAATACCACCAGTAAGTACTCCAAGATGCACACTGTAATTTATTAATGGGTACAAACCTGCTCAACTCCCTTTTGGAATTTGTCAAAGATAACCGAAATAACTTCGAAACAATTCAGGCAGATGCACAAAAGTGATCTTTAAAGATGGAACAAAAACTTTAATGATGGAAACAAAAGGGCTCAAAAAAGGAAACAGCATTTTGACAAGACAACAGAAAATGAAATATATTTAACCTGTAAAAATGTCTTAATTGTTAATATACACAATATTATTTGTGATATATTCCTCATGGAACTAGGTAATAGGAGTGAGTTGTATAAAAACATTGTGATGATTTCCGTATTTTCTTTGACCAGAATATATCCGAGAATACAATTAATTTAGGGAGTGAGAAATTACGAAATATTGCAGAGAATTGATTATAATTCTATAATAGACTAATTTGCCAAATCCAAAGCTAGAAAAGTTCCTTTGTGAATTATTCACATACTTAGATGGTTTTATATTTATTTTCAGTTATATGTGATCAGTATTATCATCCAAAGTGTTTTTAATTTTAATTTAGATCGTTTTTTATTTTGTTTCTTCAATTTCATTTTACCAAAAATTTGTTTTATTTTTCAAATATGATTAGGTTTTCATGTCACATGTATGATATCATCTCAATAACTGTGATACTCCTAGTTGTACTGATCTTAGTTGAAATTCATTGATTGTTCCTATTATTATACATGAATAAAAATATAGTGTATCTCTCACTTCATCGCCTTGAACCTGGTGAGGTTAAAATTTGAACCGATACTGAAGTATCAGGAAAACGCGTGACCTTGATCTTAATAAAAAAACGCCTGCAGCACATATACACCCCAGACATCCTACAAGGAAGGGGCCTCAGATTTGTCTGGCATCTAGGGCCCCCAGCTACCTTAGTCTGCCACTGTCCCTTATATATTGTATCAACTTGTAATTAGTGTTTTATTATTAGTATTTTTAATATTGTGTTATTAACCTAATTTATCTTTGTATCATTCCTGGTATAATTTTTTTCTTATTTTTGTATCACTTGTGTACAATAAATAAAATATATTTTTAATCTCATTGCTTTGCCCCAGATCGGGGCCGGTACCAACTGCACCACGCCTTTTTTGTATACCTGGCCCCCTAATGTTCGGTAGCATTTTGGTTAGTGCAGATGTTTGTCTATTGGTCACATGTTTTTTGGATGTGTTCGTTCCATTTGGACATCTTGTCCAGCCAGACACCAAGGTATTTGACGTATCTTTTGACCGTTATTTGTGCTCCCTCCAGCTGGAAGGATACGTCCTCCCCTTTTCTCGGGCCTTTTACGATGATAGCTTCGGTCGTATGCGGCGCGAGTTTCAGCCCTCATTCATCCACTGGCCTATGCGTTCCATTGAGGTGTTTGCAAAACCAGTAAGTATAAAATTGTAATCGCGTTAATAACCGACAGTTTATAAATACGCCGCTTGATTGTTAGTGAGAACATGATTGCAGTATAAGGGTTAAAATATTAACAACAGTGCCGGCCTTAACCTTATCAACATCTTGCGTACAACATAGTTTATTTCAAAATGTAAAGGTTATTTTTGTGTTTCGGCGGAAACAATTATCTTTATTATTTCGAATTATATTCTGTTTACAGGTGTTACAAAAACTTTTTAACAAAAAATTAAACCGACGAAAAAATCAACTGAAAAGCAAAAAATAAAATAAACCTAAGTCTAAATGATAATTGAGCTCCTAAACTAATGTGAGTAACTGATTTTGAGTCGGCGCCAAACAAATAATTATCGAAGATCATTATATTACTTTGGAAGAAGTAATCAAAACGCAGCCGTGCATCTCGCTGCCATCATTTTACGCTTTACCTAATTCAATTGCTAGTTTGTTTGGCGCCGACTCAAAATCAGTTACTCACATTAGTTTAGGAGCTCAATTGTCATTTAGACTAAGGTTTATTTTGTTTTTTGCTTTTCAGTTGATTTTTTCGTCGGTTCAATTTTTTGTTGAAAAGTTTTTATTTTTCAATTTTTTGTTGCTGAAATCTACTAATTAATTTTTGATTACTTCCAAAATACTTATCTAGCTTACTTCAACTATTATTAACTATTGAATATGATTTTCTATTTTAACTATTTATTGTTATATAATATAAATTAAATTTGAAAGTTCTGGTTAGTTGATTTCATCACTTTGTATATAATTCCATCCTTTCATAGAATGTAATCATTTTGACGGATGTAGGAGGGTCTGTCAATGTCAACTACATATGTGTGCCTAAGTTCACAAGAGAAAAATCAATCATTCCCTATTTTTCTACCCATAGGGGTGGATCATTTCATTCCAAATTGGTATATGATCAACTATGAAGTATATCCTTTTTAATAAAAAAAGAATAATCCAAATCGGAAAACCCACTACAAAGTTATGCCTGATAGAATCGGTTAACGGACCAAAATTCAGAGGGTGAACGATCAATATCCTTCATGTTGCCACCCTTAGGGATGGATTTTGTTGTTCAAATTGAAATGGGATCAACTTCGAAGTACACCCTATCCAATGAAAAAAGAATCATCGGAATCGAACCGCTCTGTGAAAAGTTGTGCGTGATCATACATAAATATATATATATATATATATATATATATATACGCGTCGAATAGAGAACCTCCTCCTTTTTGGTTTCGTCGGTTAAAAATGTGTTTTATGCCTGTATTTTCGTACTTTTATCACTCGTATAATTCTAGAAGTTAGTCTGAAGATGGAAGAGAAAGTTGCGATATTGCAAGTTCAATTCACTTCTTATTTCTGAAATCTCTTCCCCCTATGGTGAACAAATCACATTCTACAGTGACAGATGTGGGGATCAAAACTTAAATCAGTTTAGAGAGAGAGATAATATACTTTATTATCATAAGAAACCAAATTCTTGTTGACAAAGTTTGCTTACATCTAAGAAGTTTTAAGGTATGTCTAGTGCATACTGGTCAATAATTAATATAAAGTAATAAGATAATATATGTCAGTTTCCTACTAGTTAATATGTAAAATACATGTATAAATAAAATAGACAGAAAATACGATATAAAATAGACAGCAAATACAATATAAAATAGACAGCAATACAATATAATTACCCAAACCAACAAACAAACAAACAGAAATTGTATAGACTAGCCGATAACAAATAAATAGGATATTGTAAAGTGTTAGAATGTGTCAGAATAAAATTCCTGTAAATTATAGTAAGGTTTATTTAACAGCAAGTTTTTTACGGACTTTTTAAAAATGTTCAAATTGGCTGTGTTTTTGATATAGGTAGGTAAATGATTGTACATCTTGCAGCCATTGTAAATAATAGAATTTTTTATTAGTGATGATTTAGTCAAGTGACATAATGTGAAGTAAGTTTGTTAAACGTGTTCAGATGTTTCCTAATCAAATAAACGGTTTCCAATATGAAGATTGCTATTACCGTTAGTATTTTAAATTTAATGAATAAAGGCTTACAGGAGTCACGAATTTTAGCTTTGCACATAAACCTCAGCCCCCTTTTTTGAAGAACAAGAATACTTGATTTGTTGAAAATATAAACAGGATGTTCATAAAATCAGATGTGGAATCATCTGCGACTGAAAGATAAACCTCAGTCACTATCTTCCATCGTCAAGATAACCTCTTGTGGGGTATTCATGTTGAAAAGGGAAACATTCTCAATTGAATATTGATAGAAATATTTTTCTGTGAATTGAAAAATCCACGATTAAAATGAAGTTATTTGTTGTGAATGTCTAACAGAAAACAACTACTTCCCCGGCTAAAGCCTCGCTGGACATTGAACTACATCTGATAGATATTCTGAAAAGTGTCTCTCCAAAAGAAATGATTCTAACTTTTTCCATCTTTGCAAAGTGAGATTGCTTCTTGAAAATGTGTTTCCCATTTCTTCCGGTCTTCCTGATGATCGTGGAAGCGTGAAATAGATTTTCGTCGACAAAAATTTATTGAAGACCTAGTGAATGCGATGTCTCTCCTGCGTCAATGTTACGAATGATTTCTGGTGAGTACTCTCTTTTGGAAAACATTATTCTTTACCTCATTCATCTTTATGAGTTCTTAATTAAGACTGGAATAAAAAATCAAATAACTATCTGAATAAAAATGCAAATTTTCAATTTAAGATTTTTTCTTTTGAGTTAGGGCCTTTTCAGAATATCTATCAGATGTAGTTCAATGTCCAGCGAGGCTTTAGCCGGGGAAGTAGTTGTTTTCTGTTAGACATTCACAAAAAATAACTTCATTTTAATCGTGGATTTTTCAATTCACAAAAAAATCTTTCTATCAATATTCAATTGAGAATGTTTCCCTTTTAAACAAGAATACTGTTCATGCAGTTATCATTACATGCACCCCAGAATGGGATGCCGTACCTGAGATGAGACTCAATTAGAGAATAATAAACAACTCTAGCCGCACACGATCCCAACTCATTTGAGACAATCTTGACTGCGAAACACCCAGACGATATTTTTTTCCTCAAGGCCAGAATGTGATCCTCGAATCTCAACTTCGTATCAATAACCAATCCTAGGAATTTTGTGTTGAATTTATTTTCAATAACATTTGACCGGAGGGGTAAGTCATCAAGAGAGCATCGGAAGGTTATTAAGTTGGTTTTTGAAATATTGAGTACAAGACGATTAGAGTCACACCAAACTTTAATACTGTTGACATCATTATATATCACCTCTTTGAGTTCACTACTATTCTTGGCACGCCAAATTATTGTGGTGTCATCAGCGAATAGTGTAAACTTTCCAGATATGCTGATATTCGACAATTCATTAATATACAACAAAAACAGAACTGGGCCCAATACTGATCCCTGAGGCACTCCACAATTTATAGAAGATTTTGATGATCTTGAGGAGGTTACTACTATCTGGCTGCGATTTGATAAGTATGATTTTACCCAATTCATTGTTACTCCTCTGAAACCGTAATACCCAAGCTTCTGCAGCAGTATTTCATGATTTACGCAGTCGAAAGCTTTAGACAAATCACAAAATACTGCTGCCGCAACATCACCATTGTTGAGTTCAGTATATACTTCATAGAGAAAGGAAAAGATAGCATAATTTTATTGTCACTATGTTTATGATTGCTGTGTAGGAACTGGAAAATATTTCCATGATTGATATGAAGTTTCTTGTTCCAGGTTACACTCAAATAGAGTGTGACTCTATGCACTCAGCTGCGGCGAGTAGGAAAAGCATCGTGGCCAGAAGATCTGAAACATATAGTGCAAAGTGCTATACCAAGTGAAGAATGTATACCAAGTGAAGAATCTATCAAGAGAGGATATACAAGCTATTCATGGAACAAAACATCACGAACTGAAAGAAGGATGAAAATTTAGCAGATGATTACTGGCAAAAAATATGTTGGATGAAGTCCTTCTAAACTCTCAATTTCAAAAAAATAAATCTTCGACAGGCACTAGCGTAGCTAAAACTTCGATACACATCCCCAATTCCAATGTATCTGGATTTGGTTTCCTTATTTACCATGAATCCTGCAGCACTGTGAAAACAGCATGAACCATTTTACTTGAGCTTACCTCACAATGAAGATGCTATCGAAGAGATAGATGATGGTGAATAACGCCAGAAAAATTCTTCCATAATTATTTTACCTCACAATGAAGATGCTACCGAAAAGATAGATGATGGTGATTGTGAATAATGCCAGAATAATTCTTCCATAATTATTTTAATTTTGATTTTTTATTATTATGGGCTTCTCTATAAATAGCTACTTTTGTGCACACGAAATATAAGGTTTTAATAATCAGATGTGTTTAAAATTAATAAACAGTAATGAGAACCGTAAGTCTTTACTTGGAATGCAACCCAAATAAAAACTTTCTAACAAAAAATTAAACCGACGAAATACGGAACTGAAAAGTAAAAAATAATTCTGATAATGTTTTTGAGGTACTTTAATGATCTTCGTTGATTGTTCGTTTGGCGCCGACTCAAAATTAGTTACTTACATTAGTTTAGGAGCTTAGTTATTGAGACTTAGAAAGTGTATTTTATTTTTTCCTTTTCAGTTCCGTATTTCGTCGGTTTGATTTTTTGTTAAAAAGTTATTATTTTTCAATTTTTTGTGGCTGAAATCTACTAATTACTACCTACTTGTTTTTTGATTACTTCCAAAATACTTACTTACCCACCTTACTTCAACTATTACCAGTTAAATAATATGATTATCTACTTTTACTATTTGTTGTAATATAAATTATTTTTGTTGTTCTGGTTAGTTTATTTCATTACTTTGTATATCATTCCATTCTTTAATAGAATATAATGATTGTGACGGATGTAGGAGAACAAAAATAATGACATTAGCGATCTGTCATTGCCAACTACATATGTGTGCCAATATTCACAAGTGAAAAACCAATTATTCCCTATTTTTCTACCCGTAAGGGTGGATAATTCCATTCGAAATCCAAATATGATCAACTATGAGGTATACCCTATCTAATAAAAAAAAACATCAAAATCGAAGAACCCAGTACAAAGTTATGCCTGATAGAATCAGTTAACAGACCAGAATTCAGAAGGTGAGTGATCAATATCCTTCATTTTGCTACACTTAGGGATGGATTTCATCTTTTAAATTCAAATGGGACCAACTTCGAAGTACACCCTATCCACTGAAAAAAGAATTATCGGAATCGGACGTCTCAGTAAAAAGTTATGCGTGGTCATACATAAAAAAAAAATATATATATATACGATTCGACTAGAGAACCTCCTTCTTTTTGGTTTCGTCGGTTAACAAATGTACTGGCTTTACCTCACAGTGGTAAGACCTATGATCACCTACGAAGCAGTCATCTGGTGGAGCAAAAGGGCACAGAGGAGTGCACGAGAATGGCTCAACAAACTCCAGAGGCAAGTGTGTCTGATCATAACAGGGGCAATGTCCACCACCCCGACAGCAGCAATGGAAGTCCTCAACATTTCTTCTTTGCACATCTGCTTAGAGAAGGAGGCAAGAGTGACAGAAACCTGTCGAGGTCAAAGAGTAATAGGGGAGAAAGTATTCGCAAGATCGAGGTAAAATCCCATCCGATTCTAGCAATGCCACTAGACACAACGATTCCCCTATACAACTTTGATAAACCTAATGAGATTCTCCTCCCGGGCAGAGACGAAAACTGACAAGGGCCAATCTACAATGTACAATGGTACACAGACGGCTCCAAAACGGAAGACGGAGTTGGGGCCGGAGTACAACTAGAATTTAACCTTAGTGTAAAGTAAACTTGGGACAGTACACCACAATATTCCAGGCAGAAGTCCAGAAACAATAAAAATCAATCGATCAAAATCATGTCGGACAGCCAAGCAGCACTGAACGCTCTGGCATCAAGTCGGATAGAATCCAGATTAGTATGGAACTGCATAAAAGCCCTTCAAAGCGTAGGCAGGGACAACAGAATAACTCTGCTACGGGTCCCGGACATGGAGGCTATGAAGGAAATGAAAAAGCCGACCTTCTGGCAAAAGAAGGCGCTATGAAGAAGTTCATAGGACAAGAGCCTTCTTCGGAAAATCAAAGAGCAGAACCAAAGAAGTGTTTTTAGACTGGACCGAGCGGAAAAAACGCGAGTACTGGAATGAAACAGTGGGACAAGTCCACTCGAAGGCATTTATACCAAACCCTTCGAAAAGAATGTCACTGTAGACTGCAAAAGCATCTTCAAAGAATCGGACTTGCGGAAAGCGCAGAGTGTCGCTTTTGTCAAGACCAAGAAGAAACAGCAGAGCACATCTTGTGCAGATGCAAGGGTCTGGAACGAACAAGATTCTACCGTATGAATTACTGGCAGCTAGAGCCCAAAGACCTGGAAAAGATATCACCAAGCGTCATCATCGACAATATACACAGGCGATTTCAACAGCCACCACACCAATTGGAAATATCGAATCACTGATGAAAACGATGAGCGCCTCGCGCACTGGGCGGACTCACACGACCTTCACCTAATCTTCGATGCCAAGGATCGAAATACGTTCAGGTCAGCTGCGTGGAACACCGAAACCAACCCGGACATCTGCTTCGTCTCAGAAAATGCCCGAAAACGGCCGGTCCCAATCTCGAGGAAAGTCCTGGACGACTTCCCACACAGCCAGCACCGTCCAGTGGTCCTCGACGTTGGAATCAAGATTCCGATAATTCACTCCGTACCCAGGCCAAGGTGGAACCTTGGGAAGGCCCAGTGGGATAAATTTGCTGCCCAGCTGGATAAAGTCGTCAGATGGATCCCCCCAGTAAGCAGTAATTATAACAGATTCGCAAAAGCCATAATAACAATAGTGTGTGCATGGAGCAGATGTGTTCTGTTTAAAATAATAATTACAGTGAGAAATTACCAACTTAAAAAGTTATATTTTATACCAATGTGCAGCTAGTAAAATGTGTGTTTGAACAAAGCAATTGAAAGTGAAATCTATATATGGAAATACCCAGGAAATCAGTGCACTTTCCTTCTGCCATTATTGAGGTGGGATTTTTTTTATTCCATAATAAACCAGGTGGACTGCTTCTTTTGTCTTTTTTGTGGATTGCCTTTAATGAGGCTGAAGTTTTTTTTTCCTTTTAAACTTAATAAGAACTATTGATATTCCAGTGGCGTATCATACACACTTTATTGTCAAGTGATAATGTGATGTACACAAAATGAGTTCACCTGAATGCACTCAATGTGAAAAAAAAGCAAATGTTAAAGAAAAAATAATAGTTTTTCCATGTGACTCCTGTAAATCTAATTACTGTGGAGAATGCTCAGAGCTAACCAGCTCCGAACTAAAATGTATGCCTCTTTTAAAACGTGCATTGAAATACTTCTGCACAAAATGCAGGGATAATGATCTCACGGATTGTTTAAAGAATATGATAAGAGACAAGGAAACAATAATTGAAGACAAAATAACTATAATAAAAATGCTTCAAGATAAAGTGATTAATCTGCAGGAAACAAAAAGATATGCAAGTGTTGCTGCAGTCACGAAAGATATTACTCAGATCTATGACTATGCAACAACCTAAAAACTTACCAGTGGTAATTGTGAAACCAAACAAACCTCAAAATGCTGAACTAACTAAATCTGAAATACAATCTAAAATCAATCCAAGGCCCTCCAAGTCTCAATAAACTCTGTCAAAACAGGGTATAACGGAAATCTGATAATAAAATGTAACTCTCAAAAAGAAGCAGTTAAATTAATTGAAGAGGCACAAAAACAGGATTTAAGTAACAAGTATCAAATACAGATGTCCCAGTTGAAAAACCAAGAATAAAATCATCACTACAAATAATAATATGGACAAAGAAGAAATAGAAGAATGTTTGAGATCACAAAATGAGTTTGTTACTCCGGAGGATTATCTCAAAGTGACTTTCATAAAAAAAGACACTAATGGAAAGGTGACAGTCTGTGCTGAGTGTTCAGCTCCCCTTTTCAAAAAGTTCATGGACAACAAGAAATTCTTCATCTCCTGGAAAAGATGCCCTGTGTATGAAGATTTAACAATTTCAAGATGCAAAATATGTAATGATTTTGACCATAAGGATAAATTTTGTAAAAACAAAATAACTTGTATGTATTGTGGAGATGAGCACAAAATTGAGGATTGCCCTAAGCAATTGAAAAAATGTTGCAACTGTTTACGTGCAAACAAAAAATATAAGTTAAACTATGACGTGAATCACGAGGTATTTAACAAAGATTGTCAAACATACTTATTTTACTTGCAGCGACTAAAAAACTCTATTGATTATTATTCTGGGTAATATGTATTTCAATTGTTACTCATGGCTAGTACAAACCATTTGAAGATAGCACATTTAAATACAAGATCACTAATCTAATTTTGTGAGTCAACTAGTTCACAATTTATACGATATAATAGGTGTAACCGAAACTTGGTTAAATGAAGCAATCGATTCCAATGCAGTCTCATTACCAGGTTATACATTATATAGGAAAGACAGGTTAAATAGAGTTGGAGGTGGTGTAGGTGTCTATGTTCGATCTTCCTTACCTTGTGCAATTTCTGACATTACATTAGGAAATGCAAATTTTGAATATATATTCTTGAGTCTGAGGATTAGTACTTATAAAATTTCTTTGGCTATACTTTATCGTCCCCTAACACCAGACTTGGCACATGTTAGATGCTTTGAATGACATTATCCCCAACATTGACCAATATGACTACTCTGTTTTAATGGGAGACTGGAATGTTAATATGCTGCAACACAATTCTCTTTTGAAACTTTTGATACTTATGACTATTTCAATCTCATAAATGAACCAACAAAATTACCAACTTCTGCAAATGTTTGGACCGATATTTATCAACTGTAAAGAAATATGTCTCAATAGCGGTACAGTCCTTCTGACGTCAGTGATCACAATAGAATGCCCTTTGTACTTTAAATATTGTTGTTAAGAAATCTAAGCAGAAATTTATTGTATTCGGTTACAAATAGCTCAATGTACATGCCTAACAGAATCTATTAAATATTCCTTGGGATAATATTTTTTATATTAACGACATAAATCATAAAGTCAGATTCTTAGAAGAGAATATTAGTTACCTTTTTAATTTGCATGCACCTTATAAAACAATTAGAGTAAGTAAACCACCTGCTCCCTGGCTTACCGATAACCTCAAATTAATTCTGAAAGAACGTGATAAAGCACGAAGCAAATATAAAAAAACTAAAAATCCTGAAAACTGGAATCATTATAAGGAATGACGCAATTTTGCGTTAGCATCGTTGAGAAGGGAAAAATCAGCGTATCTAACAAAATTAGAAAATGAAAAAGATGATAAAAAATTATGGAAAGGTCTGAGCAACTTGAATATCAAAACCTCTAAATGTAACAGTGAGCTACCTGATACCTTGCGAGAACCAAACGAAATTAATGATTACTTAATAAGTATTTTTGATAATTCAAATAACTAGGCCAACTCATGCGAGTTCTACTCAAATAATAGGTATAGTGATAATATTTTCAATCTATCGTTTATTGATCAAAATAAGATCCTACAAATAATAAATAATATAAAATCAAATGCTGCTGGAAATGATGGTATCACACTCCACATGGTGAAATTGTGCTTGCCTATTATCCTTAACCATATTACCCATATAATAAACTGTTGCTTGGAATGTGGTTATTTTCCTAAAAAATGGCGTGAGTCGATCATAATTCCAATTCCAAAAACCACCTAATCATGTTCATGATTTGAGACCAATTAGCTTACTTCCTGTGATTTCCAAAATACTCGAAAGAGCAGTATATATTCAAGTAAATGACTTTGTTATAACTAATAGCATATTACCTATTCAACAATCGGATTTAGAAATGTCATAGTACAACTACTGCACTCTTAAATTTAACAGATAATATAATTGGAGCCTTAGATAAAAAACTTGTGCTGTTCTAGTTACCTTGGATTATTCCAAAGCATTCGATCTGATTGATCACACCTTACTAATCTCCAAATTAACATATTATGGATTTAATACAACTGCACTATCTTTATTCAAATCGTTTTTATGGAATCGCCACGAGTGTGCATTGATAACAAATTCTCAAACTCGAAAAAATAGTCTCTGGTTCCCCAGGGATCTATCCTAGGTCCTTTATTATTTTTACTGTATACACGACTTACCGAAAATTGTAAATACTAGTGAAATTCAACTTTATGCGGATGATACACAAATAATCCATTTCTTTGATCCTACATCATACATTACAGAATCTGAAACTATAAATAGCGATCTTCAACAGATTGTTGACAATTCTAATAAACACAACCTATCAATCAATCCTTCTAAAACAGTGGTCCTTTTATTTGGAAATAAAAACTTAAGGCCTAACATTGTGAATAATATGAATATTACTCTAAACAATACACGTTTAGTCATCTCTGATAGTGCAAAAAATTTAGGATTGACCTTAGATACTTTTCTTAGATTCAAGAATCATGTAAATCTTTTATTACATAGATGTTATATGCGCACTCGGTTACTTTATGCTAGTAAACATATTTTAAATTTCAAAACAAGGAAAAAACTTTCAGAATCTTTGGTTTTATCCCTTCTAAATTATTGTAACATTGTCTACTATCCATGTCTTGATAAATGCACTCAAAATCGACTTCAACGAGTGCAAAATACTTGTTGCAGATTCATATTTAATCTAAGGAAATATGATCACATTTCTCAATACATCCTGCAGTTGAAGTGGCTCAAAATTTCTAATGTATTTAAACACCATTTCCTCATTTTTTTGCATAGATTGTTCAATACTAAAAGTCCACCATACCTTCTTGACAAAATAGTATTCAGAAACAATACTTAACATGCCACACCACCGGACAGCTTTGTTTGAACGTAGTTTTACTTATAATGCAGTAAAACTTTTTAATTCCTTCAAACCAGAATTATCAACTCCACTGAATAGATATAAGAAAGTCGCTAAAAATGAACTGCTGAACCAACAAGACTAGTCACATTGCTACATATTTTTTCTCTCTTTCTTGATTACAAAACTTACTAAATTGTTTGCTTATATCAATATTATTAATATTGTAAATGCTTTTTCTTTTTATTATCTTTTATATTACATTATTTTCATTTTTGTATTACCCTTTTTTTTTGTAAACTGAAAAGGTTAAGAGTAGCTATTAGCTAATCTTCGCCTTTTCAGGGCAAATGCATGTACATTTGTTAAATAAAGTCGATTTATTATTATTATTATAACAACGGCGAAAAAGTATATACCCCGAGGCTTCCGCCGGGAATACGTGCCAGGATGGAATGCTGAGTCGGAGCAACTTTACCAGGAATTTCAGAACAGTGGAGACTCCGAGAAAGCTGATGAGCTCCTCAACCGCCTGGACACAGAACGCCTTAAAAAATGGGAAGAAACGACAGGCAACACGGACTTTAAGAGATCCAGTCGGAGGCCTGGAGCCTCTTGAAGAAGCTAGGTAGCTCTAACCCACCCACCCAACCACCGGAAGTATCAGCTGTCCAAATCGCTGCGCGAGTAATAGCGCTCTCTAAGGCCCCGAGCATAAGACAACAAAACACACATATTAAGAAACAATTGATACTCCGCCGCCATACAACAGCAGCCCACCCACTCCAGACCATTTCACTGTGGAAGAGGTAAATAAGGCACTGGAAGACACAAAATCTGGCAAAGCACCCGGATTCGACGGTATTCACCCAGAATTCCTTAAAAACTGTGGAAAGCACACTAGAATGTGGCTGAGCAAATTTTATTCTGACATCCTAATGACAGGCCACGTCCCAATGGAACTTGAGAAATCCAAAATAATCGCAATCCTAAAACCAAACAAACCCAAGAACCTGCCTGAAAGCTTCCGCCCGATAGCCTTATTGAGCTCATGCTACAAGCTCATGGAAAGGATGCTACTAAACTGACTGGGACCAACGATAATGGAGCATGTTCCCATTGAACAGGCCGGGTTCAGGCCCCATTGTAGCTGTGCCGACCAGGTGCTCAGCTTAACAACACACATTGAAGCAGGGTTTCAAAAACAACTGTGGCGTTCGTCGACCTGACTGCAGCATACGACACGGTCTGTAGAGAGGGACTCCTCTACAAGTTTTTCAACATGGTACCGTGCAGCCGAATAGCATCCCTGTTGAACAACATGCTATTACGAGACCAGAAATGCACAAAAACTAAGACAACCCCGGGTTAAGCTAGAAATGTCAGTGCGTAATTCACTGGATATCAAACTCTACAATAATTTGCCTTCCCATCTAGCATCATTGAGCATGAATGTATTCAAGAGGAGGGTAAAAGAATATCTTTTAAAAAATTGTTTTTATAATTTACAAGATTACATGAACTGTACATATTCAGAATGATTTCTAGCCTTTTATGTTTAGATGTTTTAAATGTTACTTAGTGTTCTACTGTCACAATTGATATTACAATTTTTTTTATATACACAACTTAGTACCCATCTTTTTCTGACTTGACATAAATGTAATTTACATAACATGTTCAAATAAATCTATCTATCTATCTATCTATGCCACAGGCCTTTCCAAATAATAACGGGAGGGAGCAAGATCAAAATGAGACATTTCAATAACGGACTGCCTCAAGGCTCGGTACTCGCACCTGTCTTGTTCAATATATACATTTCCGACATGCCACACACAACGTCAAGAAAGTTCGGATATGCTGATGATCTGGGTCTCGCATCGCGGAGTAAAATCATAGAGGAGGCTAGTAACACGCTGACGGAAGATCTGGCCATGCTGGGGGGATACTTCGCCGACTGGAGACTAATCCCTAATATGAATAAAACTGAAGTGATGTGCTTCCACCTAAATAATAAACAAGCACGACTAGAGCCCCAAGTGTACTTCAACAATAATTTACTACGCTACAATCCCTACCCAAAATATCTAGGGATAACAATGGACGAACTCTTTCATACAAAAAACACCTAGAGAACACCGCAGCTAAAATAAACACCAGAAATAATATAATCCACAAACTCTGCGGTACTACTTGGGGCGCGAAAGCATCCACCCTCAAAACTTCAGCCCTTAGCCTTGTTTACTCCGTAGCCGAATATTGTGCCCCAGTCTGGTTAAACAGCTGCCATGTGAAGACCACCAAACTCAACGAGACAATGAGAACGATCAGCAGATGTCTGAAAAGCACACCCTTGCCCTGGCTCCCGGTTCTGAGCAATATTGCACCTCCCACCATCCGCAGACAAGAGGGTTAGTGAGGGAATATAATAAAATAATATCAAACCCCCTACTCCCAGTGCACAGTGACCTTCCCGATGCCGGCTTGCAGAAACTGAAATCTAGAAACCCCCCCCTACCACTAGCAGAACAACTTGTGGGAGAGAATTTCAACTTGACCGATCCTACAGTACCCCTACCAGGAATGGAGCTGCCTCGCCTTCAGTGGAAAACACTCAACAGGATAAGAACGTCCTACGGCATCTGCCGTGACTTGTTCTATAAATGGGGACTCACTGATACCCCGACTTATGACTGCGGCTCGCCAGACTGTTCACCACATTGCAACTGAGTGCCCCCTCACAGCTTATGGAGGAGAGCAACTTCTTTGAGGCCACCGACTCTGTGCTGGACTGGTTTAATGGCCTTGATTTTGCTGCACATAGAATTTTATTAAGGTGTCTGTATTATTGTATCATCCGTCATATTATGTGAATATGTATTTCTCTCAAGAACTAAATCCATGTAAGCCATACGCTAAATAAATCATCGACTTCTTCTGAAGCGCGGGACTTGAAGGTGAACTCTAATTTAATTAGGATTGAGCCACAATAGATCCGAGAAGGTCGCAGTGGAAGGGGCCGTTATCGCCCCACTCAGAAAAACCTAACCTAAGTCTTCACATTTAGTTATCCAACTTTACCAAATCATTTTCGAAGACCAAACCTAAGCTACAACTAGGTAACTAAGTTTTTCTCAAAATTTTTCAGTTTTTCCATCAATCTTGTTTTATTCACTGAGTTGATTGTAATCGGAATTAACAACAAATGGCTTCATATATTTAACAGTGTGTATTTTTTTTTCAAATAGAAATCATACAAATTCATCACAAAATATAAAAATGTTAAGAAAAACATTAATTTGAGTTTTTTTGAATTCACTAATTTGCATTTACCTACCTGTGGTACTCGCCCCCACGATATGATGGAAGTCAATTTGGGAGAAATAAAATGTTGGGAGTAAATATTAAGGTATTTCTATTCAACAATGTATAGTTTATAATCATCAACCTTTCCACAAATCTACAATTAAGAACATTACAAGTCATTGTATTTTACGTAAAGAAACAAGAAACATTCTACAAGGCTCCATGGTATAAATAATAATAAACAAATTACATAAAGTACAACTAAGCTAAATATAATAAACAATAGGTCTTCAACAACTGTACACACATGCGCGCACGCACACATTTCATGTCACCCTACGTAAAATCCAGTAAACAAAAGTAGTTGTATAATATATAATATATATATTATTTATGCATTAGCTTGTATGGAAAATAACACATTTACAATGTACACCTCTGCTTGTGTAAGAACTACGCATCTGTTTATATACAATAAATTCGCCTATCTATGTACAAATCTATTAGTGGGTAGCATATCACAATCTGTACAGTAAGAGTGGAGGTTACTGATCAGAGTCCTCGCTCCTGTAACTGTCATCGTCGCTTTCCTCCTCCGATGCCGACGAAGACAGATCACACAAGTAAGGGCGGTACGATGGGTACTGGTATGGGTTATGGTGGGATTGTTGGTGGCTGCCGCTTTCCCAGCAACCGCTCCCACACTGTCACTTCACTTCTTTCTTTCGTTTACTCTCAACATCAGAAACTGAAACAAATAATTTGTTAAATAGTTTTATAAACAAAAAAAACCTGTTAATCTTTGAGTTTAATATAGTAGTAGAGGTGTTTGTTACCATATCCCATATATTAGTAAACTATTGAATGACAACAATATCGGAACTTAATACTCTGTCTATATACACAAAATATGTTGTTGATCTTTTTTTATTTTTTCATGCATTTAGTTAATAAAGTGTTTTCAGATACATTATATTATAGAGTAGTATCATAACTATGCAATACCAATAAAAATATAGCTCCCAATAAAGGAGATACCAAAAGAAAAGACTGGATAAATCTAGAAAACAGTCTTGATTAAAACTGAGTATTGTTGATATTTTTTTTTTCTTATTTAATATTGCTTCAATTAATGTCGGCCTATTTCTGCTACCAGGGCTAAACGCCGACGCCGGTGAGCACACTCCCCCCCAACCGGAAATTTTGCCGAATCCTCTGTTGTTTCAGAAATAGTGTTTTTTAACATCCATGAATTCGGGACCGCCATCTTAACGTCCCCTCCGAAGGACGGCATATCTATCGTCTTATCGCGTGCTCATTGATAAGATGCCTGCAGCTGCGAATATGCTACAGGGCATTTTAACACGCACCTTCCTTGTCAGGTGGTCAACCATCCAAGTACTAAATGCGCCCGATGTTGCTTGGCTCAGATATTGATAAGACTCTCGTCAACCTGACCAGCCACCGGTGCCCATGATGATAAATATAAATTACAATAAGGTGATACACCAAATAAAGTTTCTGTTGGTTTATATTTAATGTCCTATTTAGTGGTGAATTTTTATTGTTATTTGTACTATGACAAAAAATTAATAAGAATTTCTCAGTTGCCTAACTCGTACATTCAATTTATAAGAAGCTCATTGCACATAATTGATCAATTTATTAACTTACAGCTAAAACAAATCTAGTCCTTCTTTTCTCTAGGATAAATTTAGATTGAGATTCTATTTACTTCTGAGCTGAGTATATTATTATTTACTGTCAAGTGATATGGTGTTTTTTTTATTTATGTTTGATTTTCATGTGCTTGATCTTTGCATGTATGTTGCACACCTTTTCGATATAGTAGGTAAAAGCTACTATGTATTTGAGCAACAATATTCTGGGTGGTGTGACCAGCACTATGCTTCAACCGCATATTATTATGCCCAGGCAGTTACCCCCAGGTACTCATTTATCATGAGTCGACCTGGAGCATAACAACAGCAACAGTTGTTCTGCTTAAAGTGGGGGATCGAACCCACGTCCACAAGACTGGCAAGCGAGTGCTTTACCAATGCGCCAGCAAGTCTCACTTGTTTGTAATATAAGTCTGCTATCAATAAACTGTATAATACTATTTATTGCCTGCATTTTTAATTGGGGGTGAACCCAGATAAAATGGAGAAATATCTATCATGACAATATAATGACATTAGGCTAAATGAAGAGTATATACCGACCAAAAGAGGAGTAAGGCAGGGTGATACGATTTATCCCTAATAGTTTACTCTTGCCAAATAGTTTACTCCCAGTGGGGATCGAACTCATGTCTGGCAAGCAAGTGCTTTACCCATGCACCACCGAGTCTCATTTGTAATATAAGTTTGCTTACAAACTGTATTATTTTCAATTATTGTCAGTATTTTTGATTGGAGGGGAACACATAAAATGAATAAATATCTCTCAAGACAAAACAATGATACAAACAGAGTATATACCAACCAAAAGAAGAGTGATGAAGTACGGTGATACGTTTTCCCCCAAATTGTTTACTCTGGCCATATATAATTAAAACCCTAAATCGAAAAAACAAAGTTCTGAGGTATAGTTTTTCAATAAATGGTTTTTTATGATTTCTAAATTATAAAGTAAACTTTGTTTCTCACCGCATCACCGAAGAATACTGTAACGCAATTGTAATTGTATTAATGATATAAAAGCAATGACAAGTTGTAACAAAGGATAGCAGAAGTATGGAAACAGAAACACTCGTGGGTGGAGCCACAAATTCAATAAATCATACGTCATCCAATTTGCTTTCATGTGTGTTGGATACAAAGATATAACACAAAAGTGGCTCAAAAATTCGATCGTCAAAAGACTATAGAATCGTTCAATTTTGTAGGTGAACAGAAAACTTTTCGGAGGAGAAAAATATCTGAACAACAATTTTTTCCCAATCTATCACAGTTGTTACACTCATGAAATTCGACATTCATTCGCAAATTTACAAGCTTTTTCTCCCATCCTGATAGAAGATAAAATCATCCAATATTTTTTCTTGAAGCCCGACTTTCACACAGAAATTCACACTGTTACACCTTTCCTTTATTATTTTTATGGCAGTCAAAAACAACCTGCAACCTTAATGTCTGTCTGGACATTTTTATCACGGTCCTTAATTTTCCAGAATTAAATTAGATTATACCTGTATTTAAAGATAATATTCTGAATTTTTTCAAGATACTTCGTACTAAAAAAATACACGTGATTTTGGGTAGGGGAGGCGGGGTTAGTCTTGGACCTCACTACGTATCACCAGGGGGGAGGGGGGGTTTAAAAAATTGTTAAAAAACATCACGTGATTAATGGACGACCCCTTACCTACTCTGATAACTGACAATACCGTTTGTCAGCTGAATTGACCCAAGTTTGTTTTTTATCAACAACTTTATTTAATTGATAAATGGACTGTATTCCCGCCCAATATAGTTTATTCAATTTGCAAACGAAATCATTAAATAAAAATGGCATAAATACAAACGTCAATTTCAAAATGTGTATTGTAATACTTCTCTCCTTTCGACACCAAACTCTCAACAATATTATTTCAAAATCCAACTCTCAAGACTCAATATTGACCTTCCAAATTAAAACTGTCAACATTCAATTTCCAACATTTTACTTTCAACTATCAACAATAAGGCAGGATTTCCACCAAATCGGGCTGATTATTATCGCCCTGTATCGCATCGTGGCAACTTTCAAGTCATCCCGACTGGAATTGGCTGGGTACAGCTGCTGCGATATGGTCTGCTTAATTATTAATGACCGTATCGATCTTTTCAAAACAGTCTCGTTGACAATGTCGTCTAATGAAGAAGCTGTCATGATCACCACAAGTTCTGGGTGCCTCCATATATCACATTTAATCAAGATAGGGGAGTTTTTATATAAGCTCGTGAAGTTGATAGACATGAAAGCAAATTTAAGTGTATATATCGTATGACAAAAGACAGTTTTTTTTTTTGACCGAGCTACTTCGTCCCCTTGTTTCAAAAAAGGACACTAATTATAGAAAATGTTCAACAGTGGAACGATTAAATAGATAATAATATACCTTTCAGTCTCTTACTACTGCCGATGAAAATCGTGCATGATTCGTTTCTGGAAACTTAAGTCGGGAACGATTAAAATTGTGCCGGTTGACAAGACTACATTAAGGTAGTTCCGCCACGAGACAGTTGAATTAGGAAATTATTAAAATTTGGCATACGTATTGTTCAACATGTGAACAACACCTCTATAAAAATTTTACAAGTTTCACCATCCCGATCCCGAGATATATATAATTGAAGTTGACTCAATTAACACATAACATATGGACCATGCATAGGCAAACAGCACATTATTAATTCTACCGTTAGTACTAAAATTAACAAGTTTATGAAAAACGAGGAGGAGCTAGACCAGGATATCACAGATATTGTAAAAAAAAAATCAAAGTGATTGACCATCCAGTTTGACAGATATAATCAAAACTACTCTCGTTATTCAAAATAGTCCACGGGGAAGCGCACAGCCTGAAGAGGTCGTGAGAAATGCAGGATTGTGCCAGGGACTTTTAAAGAAGGAAGGGGGACCATTTGAGGGTCTGAACGCGAAAAAAAAAACTCCTTCTCCTAGTTGACCCCATCGATTTTAACAATACCCCCCTTCCCCCCAAAAAAAAAAGTTCTAAAAGAGTACTACAAAAAAGTCCATTGAAGTTTTATCGAAATACGATAATTTTTTCCCATGACGTATGATTTCTAGTGAGGGGGGGGCCTGGTCTGATTTTTTTTTTGCTGCGCTTTTCGGGAACATCAATTTTTCAAGTTGTTGACTTTCTATAACGAAGAAATTTTCTAGAGTCGATTGGGGGGGCAAACGTCGAAAATAATTTCCTAATTCAACTGTCTCGTGGCAGAACTACCTTAAAAACATTGAAATATCTGATATTTTAGAGGTCATTCAATCATTGAAACCCAAGGCGGCAATGGGGGTAGATGGAATACCAGCCTACTTTTTCAAAGCATTCGCTGAACTATTATCATCACCACTACAAATTATGTTCAATAGATCATTGGAGTCTAATGTGGTTCCTGAAAGATTCAAAGTGGGACGTATAATTGCAATTCATAAATCTGGCAAAACCAATGAAACAACAAACTATAGGCCCATCACTATTTGACCATCACCCTCAAAAATATTTGAGAAGACAATGCATAAAAAAATAAATTGTCACATATCTTCAGTACTCTTAGAGGAACAACATGGGTTCATAAATAAAAAATCAACCACAACAAACCTTTGCGTCTTTAGCGAGTATGTCTCCAAAGAAATATCCAACTATCAAATTGATACCATTTTACGGACCTACAAAGCATTTGATAGGGTAAATCACAATGTTTTGCTGAATAAGTTAACATCATTTTCATTCGATGAAAAATTAATCGCATTTATAAAATCGTATCTGACAAATCGTCCTAACTTTGTTAAATATAATAACTGTCAGTCCGAGAGTTTTACTAGTACCTCGGGTGTAACCCAAGGCTCGATACTGGGACCGTTGCTTTTTGTCATGTTCATTAATGAAATCATGGAAGATACAAAATTTCTTCTATATGCAGATGACATGAAAGTGTTTCTCAAAATAACAGTAAAAGACACAAAAAAGTTCTAAGACATAATTGATGCAATCTGTAGGTACTGCGATGATAATGACCTATCACTAAATGAGTCGAAATGTAAAATAGTATCATACACTAGAAAAAAAATAGAAATAGTCGGAAACTATACCATCAATGATGTTGAGCTGGAGTTTCTAGATAGAATCAAGGATCTGGGTGTTGTTTTTACTAAAACATTGTCGTTCAATGAACATATTAGCAGAATTAGCCTGAGTGCTACAGAAAACTCGGCTTCATCTTGAGATCAAGCTATGATTTTAAATACCAAACATCTATGATACTATTTAATTCCTATGTTAGAGTACTGCTGTATTATTTGGAACCCTAAGACCATAACATATTCCGATATGCTGTGAAAAATTTCCAAAAAAAATTCCAAGATCCATGCACATCAAAAAATATGGAATATACCCATTGCGCATATCCTATAAAAACCAAAGAAGAGATTTTGAAATTATGACTTGGAGCGAACAACGTGAAAGGATCCAGATTCTTTTCGTCTTTGATATCTTACACAACTTGATCAATGTACCTGATATACTGATGAACATTCACTTCAACGTACTAGACATAAGACTGAGAATCAGAAATAGCCCCTTCAAAATTCACAATTTAAGCGCCCCCATTAACAACTGCTTAGTCAGTGTTAACAACCTCTTGAGAACAGGAGAAATTGATTTCCTTGATATCTCACTACTCTCCCATTTGAGATACAACCAGGATAGTATAAGTGCCTTGTGATGTTTGTACATTATTTTTTAATATTTTAATTGTTTTAATATTGTTTATATATATATATATATATGTATATATATATATATATATATATATATGTATATATATATATATATGTTTGTATCTGTATAATTGTTATACTTCGCTTCTGTATGTTTGTAATTTTCCAACTGATACATGTTATTAGACATAGTCTGTTTGTAATCAGTATAAATAAATAAAAATACATGTTCACGATTGTAATCGCTCGATCAAAATCGGGCCGATAGTGGTTGACCCGACTTGGTGGAAACCCTACCTGTATCAACTTGTTCAACATTCACATTTCATAATTCAACATTCAACTTTGAACAAGTTCTGCAATATTCAACTTCCAAAATTTAACTGTCAACATTCAACTTCCAACATTTTACTGTCAACATTCAACTTTTAAGATCGAACTCTCAACATTCAACTATCAAAATTCAATGGATATCTTCGACTTTCAATATTCAAATTCCAACTTTTGAAATAAAAAATAAAACAAAATGGTTCTACCGAAAAGTCCTTTCCGATATATTATCATCCAGCCATGCAGAAGAATATTAAAACAAATTTGACAAATACAAAACTTGAATGAATTAATATCTTCCATCTATAACTATTTCAAAGTTTTCCTTTTTTTTTAAGAAATACAATGTCATTCATACTTTTTTAAGAAATTAATATTTGTGGAACGAATTAATATTCCATTTTATTCAAATCCTTGCTACTGATGAAATTAAAAACCCCTGTAATAATTCATGAACAAAATAATGGTGGGAGGAGCTTTACTAGAAAGCGCAATTATCATCTACAATTTGAAACACTTTTGTTTTTGTGGCATATGATGTCGAATAGATGTCGTTTCCTATTGTCTCGTTGCACTGTTTGGTGAGCACCCTAATTCATATCAAAAGGTAGGGTATTAAACATAATACGTATGATTTGTAGTCCAAAAATTATATACTGAACAAAAAAATATAAACAAATATTTTCAATAACCCTCATTTTTGTTACATTTTTGGATTCACCATTAAATTGTGGATATAATGCACCCAGGTTTCTTAGACTTATCTGCAATAGTTTCTGACTTATGTCAATTTATAACTTCAGAACCATTCAAGATAACTTAACCATTCCTTAGAGGGGCACCGATGGCTGGTCAGGTTGACGAGAGTCTTATCGATATCTGAAGCCAAGCAACGTCGGGCGTGGTTAGTATGTATGGGTGACCATCGGACAAGGAAGTTCCACGTTAAATGTCCTAACAACTGTAGCGTAGTAGCATATTCGCAGCTACAGGCGTCTTATCAATGAGCACGAGATAAGACGATAGATATGCCGTCCTTCGGAGGGGACGTTAAGATGGCGGTCCCAAGTTCATAGATGTTGAGCTCGTTAAAGAACCCTACCTCTGAAACAACAGAGGATTCGGCAAAAATTTCCGGTTGGGAGGAGTGTGCTCACCGGCGCCGGTGTTTGGCCTTGGTAGCAGAAATAGGCCGACGTTAAATAAAGAAAGAAAAAAAAAACATTCCTTAGGCTTTAGCACATGTTTTGAGTTGCAGGCGAACTTAGAGTCTATCTTTTATTGCCTACTACGATTTTTTGAAAATGGCAATAACTCGACTTTTTCAAATGCGCAACACATAAAATTTTATTGCATCATTGCATGGCATTTTCCACCCTTATCATCTGAACCTACATCGAGAATTGTATGTTAATGATTTTGCTAATAAAGTTGCATTTTGTATTGAAATGATTGGCATGATTGACGAGGACTTTAAACAAAACTATGTTTTCTGATGAAACAACGTTCAAGAACAACGGGTCGGTCAACAGACATAATATGCATTATTAGGCAGTCGAAAATCCTCACTGGTTGAGGACTGTTGATCACCAAAAGCGATGGTCGCTTAATGTTTAGGGAGGAATTGTGCAAGAATTTTTAGATCAATCCTAACCCAATCGTTGGATAAGCAGAGGAGGTATTATTTCTTGGCCTGCGCGATCCCCAGACCTTACTCCTATAATTTCTTTTTTGGGGCTACGTGAAGGAAAGAGTTTTTAGATATCGTCCAACAACTGCAGATGATGTGAAAAACAGGATCAGGGAAGCCTTCCGTTCAACTGATGGGGCGATGCTTGCTAGAGTTCGGGGCTCATTTACTAGAAGACTAGCAGCATATGTGGAACGTGATGGTGACCTATTTGAACATTTATAAGTAGAGTAGAATTGTTTCCTTTGTTTCTTTTCAGAATTGTATGGATGTGTCAAATTTTACGTCAGCGGCCTACTCGATAGCTTTATTTAATTTTTTTATTATTATGGGATTCTACAATAAATATTTACATTTGTGCACACGAAATATAAGGTTTTAATAATCAGATGTGTTTAAAATTAATAAATAGTAATGAGAACCGTAAGTCTTTACTTGGAATGCAACCCAAACAAATGTAATGGCTTTACCTCACAGTGGTAAGACCTATGATCACCTAGGAAGCAGTCATCTGAGCAAAGAGGCACAGAAAAATAAATAATAGTTTAAAAAACTAAAAAACATGCTGTTATAGAAAACCAGACTAAAAAATAGAAAATAAGAAAAAAAAAATTATTAAAAAAAAGCGTGGGGTGCATGGTATCAATAATTATATAGTACATTACACACCTAGGGCAGTAAAGTAAGAAATATCTCAGATCACAGGTAATTGTTGGCCGAGGCGATACCATGCACCCCCCGTTTTTTTTTTATAAAATAATTTTTTTTTCTTATTTTATATTTTTTTAGCCTGGTTTTCTATAAAAGCGTGTTTTTTAGTTTTTTTAAACTATTATTTATTTCCTACTTTTTAGTGTGGTTTATTTATAAAAGCGTGTTTTTTAGTTTTTTTTTAACTATTCTTTTTATAATTTTTTTGCAAATAAAAAAATGGAATAATCTTATCAAATTAGGTAATCATAATATTCAACCCCAAAAACCCCCACATACCAATTTTGAATAGAATCAGACCATAATCAGAAAACTCGGCCGCCATATTGGAGCCGCCATTTTGTTTTTTTTTCACACAAAAATTTCTTAATGCAGTGTCACCGGAATTATGTACACCTGCCAAATTTCAAATCATTCGGACGTCTAGAAGTGGGTCAAAATCGCGCCCAAAGGACAAACAAACATACAAGTGAAGCTAATATAAAGCGTGTAAAAATCATCAACATTTCTTATTTTGCAACAAATTTTACAATGTAGACCCCACAAACCCTATTTCGGCAAAAAGCTCTTAAAAAAATGCCATTCAATGATGCAAAAAATGCCATTAAAAAAAAATCTTAGTAGGCGATGGAACGTCGACTTCCAGTTGGCCTGCATCTTCAAAGATTCGCTAAAGCCTAAGGAATCGACTGGAAAAAAGTTGGTTGAGTTATCTTGAAAGGATCTGAAGTTATGAATATTTCTGTGGGTATATGCATGACGCAATTTTGACACATAAAATGAGTCAAAAACTATTGCAGATGAGTTTAACCCTCAACTGCCTATGCGGGGTTCCCCATTGAGACCCCAAGCAAGAATTAATACAAATATTTATATTATTTGAACATATTGGCAACAGCACTTCTAGGTATGTGTCGGTAAACATGTCGGGTGTATCCTTTCAGTATGCTGCGGCCTATTGCAGCGTGCAGCAGAAGAACAGCTCGATGGCCATACAGACTATTTATGAACATGAATGACATTTGCGCCTCAAATGCTTTTATTTCACACATTGAAAAAAAAATCCGTCTGAAAAAAAAGAATTTTTCGCAGACGATTGTTTCTTTTGCGATTAGGAGACAATCTTGCTCGAGTCATATGGAAAAGTCCCAAATTAAAAATCATAAAAGCGGTGTAAAATCGGCTCTACGAGATTGCGGAATAATAGTAGAAAATGCACATAATCCTCAACCAGTACCTCCATCTAGAAAACGGGCTAGATGCTATAAATGCCCTCGAAGATTCGACAAGAAAGTAAATACAACGTGCGCCCTTTGTCGCAAATTTGTATATGAAAAAAGAACAAACAATTGTATGTACAAACCTGTTTGTCACACTGAATATTCCTTTATAGTATTACTATTTACTAAATAAGTATCCCTATTTTTCTAAACGTTTTTTGTCATGTAGAAGGATTTTAAGTTTATTAAGATAAGATAAGATAATTTTAATTTCAAAGAATTGTTAATTACAGTTACATGTATATTAACAATTAAATGAATGTGACGTCAAACAGGTTAAAAGAGTTGAAACAACTACAATATAATATAATACAATAACATCAATAATGACAAATTACAAGTGAAAGTAAAAAAGGCATATTTATATAAAACTATTGATACTCCGTAAATTCTCGAACAGTGTAAGGTTCTATCTTTAAAATGTTATTAAAAACAAGTTTTTTAATTTTTTTAAAACAGGATTCTTTCTGTATCTCTTTTGGTAATGAGTTGAAGAATTTAATACATGAGTATGTAGGAGCTCTTTCTGTCTGTGCCAATCGATGTGCTGGAAAGTTTAAATTTAGACTCCTTGTGTTGATCTCATGTTTTATTTCGAATTGGTCGAATTTTTCTCTATTTTTAAACAGAAACACCAAGCACTCATACACATATACCCCAGGTAGTGTTAATACATTCAATTTTCTGAAATTTCCTCTACAAGATTCATTATGTTTAAGGCCAAGCAATATTCTAATGGCTCTTTTCTGAATAATAAAACCTTTTTCAGCATCACTGCTTCCCCAGAAAGCAATCCCAAAACGCATCACTGAGTATATGCTTTGCGTAGTAAATAGCTCTTAAGCAATACTAGAATTATTTATTCTTGTTCTAAAGCAAATGTGATTTGTTTTCTAAAATATGTGTTCCCCAATCTAAGTTTTGATCGATGTGGACCCCTAAGAATTTAGTATTCTCTGCTAAAGTTACCCTTTTGGACTGTAGAGTAATATCTTCAGCAATACTAGAATTATTTATTCTTGTTCTAAAGCAAATGTGATTTGTTTTTTCCGTGTTCAAAATTAATTGATTTTTTGTGAACCATTCCTGTGCCTTGCTCAGTGGGTTGGTCGCAATATCTAGTAGTTCGTTAATGGAAGAACCTAGTATTAATATGTTTGTATCATCTGCGTAGTTAATAAGATGTGTTTTTTTATCAATAATTTCAGATGCAAGATCATTAACATAAAACACAAAAGTAAGGGCCCTATCACACTCCCCTGCGGAATGCCCACTGAAAGAGTTCCCATTTCAGAGAGGTGCTGTTCTTCATTTTTTTCTATTACTGTAATTTGTTTTCTATTCAGTCAAGTAAGAGTGTATCCAAGCAAGTGCTGGTCCTCTTATCCCATATCTCTCTAATTTTTCCAACAATATTGTATGGTTTAGGCTGTCAAAAGCTTTGGATAAGTCCAAGAATATGCCCAATGATAAATCCTTGTCCTCATATCCTGTAATTATTTTTTCAATGAAACTGTATACCACAGTTTCTATTGATTTTCCTTTCAAATAACCATGTTGGGAGTGACTAAGCAAATTTTCTGAATAGAAAAAAGAAAGAAGTCTTGTGCACATTGCTATTTCAAAAACCTTTGAGAAAGATGGTAAAATGCTAATGGGACGGTGGTTTTCTATCAAGGATGGGTCCCCTCTCTTAAAAAGTGGTTTGACCATTGCAAGTTTGAGATCTTCAGGAAATATGCCATACTGAAATGAGTTATTGATTATGTGAAAAGTGGAATGGCTAGCTCGTAGTTACACACGTTTTATGACTTTATTTGATATTTGTCAAATCCTGCACTCGCTTGTTTTTAAGTTTGGTAATTATATTTATAGTTTTATCAAGGGTCAAGGGAATTAAAAAGAAATATTTTTCATTGTATGATATTTTACAAGAAAATTCTAAAGTAGGCAAGTCTTTCAAGAGATTTGGAGCTGCATTTAATATAAAGTTATTGAAATCATTACTCACGGCGTTTGGGTCTCCCGGTATTTTTAGTTCCTTTTTTCTGTTGGGATTTCCTTTTATTTCGCTGACTATTTGCCATACACATTTTGTTTTATTGTCGCTTCCATCAATGCGTTTCTTATAGTGTTCTTTACGCACATCTACTAGAAGACGGTTATACCTTTTTTTCACCTCTCTGTATACTTCATTATACCCTTCCGCTGTTCTAGTCATGACCAGCAGAATGTCAAGAGTGTTTTTGCAGTCTATAAGTTCGGAAGTTGGAGGATACTTTGTTTTGCCTTTTGGAGTACTGGACTTGAAAGGGAAACATTGATTGAAAATGGGTATTAGGATGGACATAAGACATTTCCATTGTTCATTGACACAGTAATTTGGTATTGCAAGAATGCTATCCAAGTCTTGTTCTGTTAAAAGTTGTTTGAAGTTCTCTTCATTTTCTCCGCAAAAGTTTCTTTTTCTATTTTTCTTGGAATTATTCTTATTCAGCTCAATATTGAAAGAAACTTTTTGATCTGTGTGATCAGATATATGTGTGTTTAGAATTTCTGCTGAATAGGATATACTATTGCTAAATATGTTATCTATACAGCTTCGAGAGCTCCCACAAACTCGAGTATAGTCTGAGATAGTGGGAAATATTTGAAATGAGCTTAAAAGAGACAAAAGATTTACTGAACTTTTGTCAACTGATTTGATATCTATGTTAAAATCACCTGCTATAAAAAACAAATACTTTTCGTTAAAATTATCAACCAAAACCTTCTCTAATGTTTCCAAAAATTCTTTTACTGGCGAGCTTGGTGTTCGATATATGCATAATATAATTACTTTGCTCTTCTGTAATGTCAATTCAACCGCGGAACATTCAAACAAACCCTTTTCTGATAGGCTAACAATATTCGTATTAGTTTTCCACTTCAGATTTTCTCTAACATATATTGCTACTCCTCCATGGGAACCTTCTTCTCTACAGTAGGTAGAAGTTAAATCGAATCCAACTATGTTGTAATTTTTTAATTGTAAAACTGACTTCCAATGCTCACTGAGACAAATGGCTACACATTCTTCATGCTCATTTACTAATTCTTGTAGTTTATCCAAACAATTGCCAATAGATTGTATATTATGGTGTATGATACTGCACAACACCTCTTCTTCCACAGCACTATTGGTCTGGACTATATTTCCGACTCCTGCAATTGCTGTTGTTGGGCCTGGTGAAAATTTGTATTGTCTGAGCTGACTCTTTTCTTTGGAAATCTATAGCTGTCGACAAATGTTCCAGCCAGCCAGAAATTCAATGATTTTACTTCATTTTCCATGTGCATGGGTACTCCCAGCCTAAAAGATGCCACCCGAGACTCATACTTTTTATTTATTTTCTCGCAGACATACCGGTTTGAGTATCGTTGATCCAAACAATCCAAAATGTCCTTTGGTGTTGTTTCATTGTTTAGATTTGACAAGTAAATCCAACTTCTTCTAACTATGGGTTGTAATTTGGATATAGCTTCATTTTCCCCTGGTCGCCCCACTGAAATTTTATTTTTATTAATTCTTCGGCACTTTTGCGTTTGCCAAGTTTGTTTATCATCCGATTCGGGTGCTGGAGAATCTGTGGTTAGGTCCCTTCGATTTCCATTTTCTTGTTTGTTATTCGCACATTGTTGCCAATTTCTGTAGCATTTGAACTAATCGCATTCGGATTGTTTTTCAGCACCATGCTGTACGATGTGGTACCACTGGCGACTTCCGATGATATAGTGGAAATCGGTGTTGGATCGTGCGTTTTTTTTTGGGTTGGTGTCACTTAAAGTTCCGGAAAACACTAGATAGTTATCCATTGGTATCACTGACGCTCGTTTATCATTATCGATTTGTCGTGCATTGTTTACATTTGGGCTATTAGTTTGTATACTACAATTAAGTTCATCAGTTTATATAAATTTGTATTGAAATAAACTGCGTTTGAAAGACTTAATTTTTTTTTTTTTATAAAAATACATATAAATAAATAAATAATAGTTTAAAAAAACTAAAAAACACGCTTTTATAGAAAACCAGACTGAAAAAATATAAAATAAGAAAAAAAAAACATTTTATTTAAAAAAAAGCGTGGGATGCATGGTATCGCCTCGGCCAACAATTACTTGTGATCTGAGACATTCCTTACTTTACTGCCCTAGGTGTGTAATGTACTATATAATTATTGATACCATGCACCCCACGCTTTTTTTTAAATAAAATACATTTTTTTCTTATTTTTTATATTTTTAGTTTGGTTTTCCATAAAAGCGTGTTTTTTAGTTTTTTCAAACTATTTTTTATTTTCAACTTTTCATTTTAGTTTTCTATTAACGCGTGTTTTTAGTTTTTCAAACTATTATTATTATTATTAAATTTTTTCAACTATTATTCTTCAATATTGAATAGAATCAGACCATAATCACAAAACTCGCGGCCATTTTGGAGCCGCCATCTTGAATCCTTCAATTTTGACAAAATAATCATAACCTCCGACCCCAAAAACCCCCACATACCAATTTTGAATAGAATCAGACCATAATCACAAAACTCGGCCGCCATTTTAAAGTCGCCATCTTGAATTTTTCAATTTTGACAAAAGAATCATAATCTCCGACCACGCAAACCCTTAGATACCAATTTTGAAGCGAGTCGGACCATAATCACAAAACTCGTACGCCATATTGGAGCCGCCATTTTGTTTTTTTTTTCACACAAAAATTTCTTAATGCATTGTCACCGGAATTATGTACACCTGCCAAATTTCAAATCATTCGGACGTCTGGAAGTGGATCAAAATCGCGCCCAAAGGAGTCAGTTACAAACAAACAAACATACATACAAGTGAAGCTAATATAAAGCGTGTAATATTTACAAAAAATCATATATTTGATGGGGGTCCCCGTACCGGCATTTAGGTTGATCTCGAGAGCATCGGTATTTAAGGGTTAAGAAACCCGGGTGCATTATATCGACAATTTAGTGGAAAATCTAAAAATGTATAAAAAATGAGGGGTTGCCATTTAAAAATAACCGACCTTAATTGTGTATCTGTATATAAATAGAAATATTTTTAGAATGTGCCTCATTGTCAGACCTATCGTTTAAAAAAAAAAGTCGATAGCTTGGATAGAAAAATGTTATGGAGCTTGCACTCACTCCTGGGTCACCCTGTATCTTGTATTGGATGTGAATTACTATATTGGTCAATATTTTCAATATTGTATAAATGTTCATTTATTCATTTGAGCCAAACTAAAAAAAGGACTCTAGTTTAAATTTAACTAAATATTATTGATGATCACCACTCAAGACATTTTCAGGAGCTACATCCCACCAGAGCAAAATCAGAAATTGGAAAAAATGCATTCTAATGGTGTAATAATTAGCGACCTATTTGAAAAATATAATACATATATCAATGTACAACCAAAACAGAATTTATTATATTTCTGGAATTTTTATCAGATTTGACCATTTATTATTATTCTTTGTTAATGAAATATCATTTCCCTGTATAAACAGCTTCTTCTTGGGAAGAAATAAATGATAATGATAATTTTCCTAACCAGTTACTAACAGCAACTTATAGATTGAGGGAAAACCTTAGAAAGTCTCGCAACTAAAACAAAAAAGATACCAAGTCATGTTATCTCATAAATATATTAATTTGACCAGTATACTGTAGTTGGAAAAATATGATAGGAAAGTGTAATATAAATAATTTTGGTGATTCAAATTGAAATATTTAGAAATATCCCGAACAATTATTTCAATCGTAGTAATTCAGAAACTTTCTTACCAGTACTTCGTGTTTTTCTTCTTAGAGCTTCCGACTCCGATTGAACCTTGTCTCCCTTGCTTCTTGTATTTTGCGCAGGCATATTGCTTCTCACCGACCTTCTAGTATTCATCACCACCGCCATTTTATTATTATTTGCAACAGCCCCTGGCCCCGTTTTCAATTTTGTTTTGACAATGGCATTATTAACCTGAGTATTCACATTTGTGATTGTAGGTTTCCTAACTTTCTCTATCAATGGCTCATCACTGTCTGAACTCTCTTCTTGTTGTACCTTCGGCATTTTTTTTACATTGTTTACTTTACCAACTTCATTAAGTCGGTTTTTTGGAGCTACATTAACACTATCTGACTGCAGATTTTCCGAAGGTTTACGTACCTTTTTCCTAGTTTCATCTAAACTATGATTTGAGCTATCCGACTCGTTTCTTTTCCTTTTGATTGTGGGCACAGTGCGAGTATTTTTGGTCACTGGAGAGCTGAGTTCAGGGCTGCCCAATTTGGATAATGCCCTCGTCCTAACAGAAAGTCTTGTAGCAGGACTGGGAGAGCTTGGCACTCCTTGGTGGTCACTCGGTATTTCTATGAGTAACTGTTCGAGTAGACTTTTGTTCTGCTTGCCAGGCATTGTACTTGTAGTTGAGCAGGAATTGCTATCCTCGTCAGAAAGGCTGGGACTCTCAGAGTCACCCCGTCCTTTTTCCGGATTGGAATATGTGTATAAAGCTGGTGTTACTCTTACTGGCAATGGTTCTAAATCATCATCCTCCTTTTTAACCTGTGAATAAAATGTTATATGTTGAAATGGAAATAAAAGAAGATGGTGATATTCAAATCAATTTTTTGTGAATATAAATTCAACACCAAAAATAGGGTAATTTTCCAGAACAAGTTGGGTATTCTTTCGAATTAAAAAATATAAAATGAGAAAAAACAGAATAGTCAGGGAATTGAAAATACAAATAAATATTCAGTCGCTGGAATTTTACTTCATCTATATTTCTGATATGTTCATTCATTCAACAGTTATGAAGTGATGATTCTATTTGAAAATTTAATGGAATAAGTTTATGTAATTTCATGTCAAATGTCAAAAGTTTTAGGGTTCCATACCTCAAAAACCATATCATTCATATATTTGTAACAGCTGTTTTTAATAGACTGTTTCAGAATGTTTAAATTTGGCATAGTAATGACATATTACCCAGTATTAAAGAACTTTTCGAAAATATCTGACCATTTCCCTCCCCATTTTTTTATATTTTCTTAACTTTTTCATAATCTTACTCGATATCATGATTTCGTAAACTGAATGTAAAGACCAAGTGAAAAACTGTAATGAATTAAAAAAAACTCACCTTGAGAGAGACAAGACTAAGGTCAACTTCTTGCTGCTTGTTTGGCAATGGCGGTGAAGTTAATGCTGCTGTTAACGTGACCGTTCCCTGTTTGAGGCTGTCCTGCAGTGCACAGGTCAACTCACAACATTTCTTCAAATTCGTCGAAGAAGGATCTTGATGACACTTATTTTCATTTACGTCCTCTGTTTGTTCAGTATTCGTCTCATTAGTTTCCGTCCTATCCGAATCTCCATTCAAACCTTCCATTTTGGCGAGTTGCGCCTCGATATCCAGCATGTTAGGCACTTGAGTCTTGGGAGGTAAAATATCGGCGTGTGGGCTCTGGCTTGCCTGATTGGGTGACTTTTCACTCAGGGCATCCATACTCTCGATGCCGCTGTCCTCACCTTGATTTCCAGTTGAATTCGGAGATCGGCTGCCTGTTACAGCAGGAGGTTTCTCGATCAGTTCGACAGATTTTCTATTGGGTGTGTTACATTTGTCTGGCTCAGGCGACTTGTCCTTGAGAGAGGTGGGATCAGGTATTGTTTTTGCTGCCTAACAATGAAACATCCATTATTTTTTATTTCTATATTTCACAGGGGCTATCAGAACTAATATTTTTCTCACAAAATTCTTAAACTAAAGTGGAACTAGCATAAAATATTTACCAAAAAATATATTTTGTCAATCAATTCATGCAGGTTGGATTTATTGGCGACATTTTTGCAATTCTTGTAGTTTATTAGCATCATGTAAAAAAATACTGGATGAGCTTAAAAATCTTTTGGCAAAAGAGTTTGAAACAGCTAAGCCCTATGGTTTTCCATAACCATATTTTATATCTTCTCAAAATATTCCGGTAAGCTGCTACAATAATATATGAGAAGGAAATAATATATGTATAAATCCGGAATAAAATGCCATTTTTCATACTTCAGGATTTACGTTATTTAAGTTCATCTGTGGGAGGGCATAGTGCAATTTTCTCTTTTGCTGAACAAATAGCTATGAAAGCAATGTCTGCCTCTCTATTTGTTGGTTTTTAGAGATGTTATTTTATTTTCAACAGTGAGGGCAGTGAATTCTCAAAACATTAACGATAATGACTGTAGTTTAACATGGTAATATTTCTGCTGTGGCCCTGCACAGTTAAACGTGTATATCAGGTTTTAAGTAACAAAATCTTCGGGTGGGAAAAAAATTGAGAAAATCATAGAAAATAGATGTAATTAATACTAAATGATAAGTATCAGGTAAAATAATATATTGGCCCAGGGAAATATTTTAGTGAACTATCCTTGCCGCTCAACCTGTTGAACAAATAAATAAATTTTGGGAAAAAGTCAAGTTTTCTCCAACATCGAAAATTACAGCCAACATATGATTGGCAACTACATTGACAAAAATAATATAACTGTGCCTTATTTGTAGAAAGCAGATTCAAACACTGCATACAAATATTGCTCCATAATTCAACTGAACGGAAATCCAATCCACAGCAGAATTAGAGGGGAGGGGTTTTATTAAAAGAATGACAAACTCCACATATTCCTAATATATATTCACAAAGGCTTGCCCTGTGTACTCAATTATTATCGGCGCATTCAATGCCTTCCGCAGAGCCAAAAAAAGAAAACTAAATAATTTTCCAATTCTTAATTAAAAAAATGGGATACAAATCCAACATTCATTATGCCAAATAACAATGACACAACACTGGACTTACTTCTGCACACCAATAACCTAACTTCCAACATTTTAGGAGTCTAGAGTTCTGATCACTTGGCATTCAAATATCTTTGGATCTAGGTAAAAATAACAAGTCAGAAGTTATAATTTCCAAAAACAAACATGAAGATTGTGAATGAAGATATGTTGACTAATATAAAAGCAACAGAAAATGAAATTGACAATCAACACATCAGTGACTTCTGCAATGAGCTCTCGCAAGACAATTTAGAAATGAAAGCCTTACAATTTTTGAACTCCCCCCCCTTAAGGAAAAATTTTGGTTAAACAGTAAGAATAACTAAAATTTTATATGTGTATGGTTGTAGTCATGTAATTCCCATCTATGGTAGCCACTCCACAGTTCTATAACTTATTAGTGTCATTTGAAGTGTCTGAAACATTATGGCCACTGAACAAATCACTTTAAAAAATTTCAAACTTAAAAGTGGAAAATAACCGTTGCGGTAACCATCCTGTACCACTTAGAAGTCAGTCACTTTCAAGCGAATATGATAACCTTCAATGTGGCAGGCACTTGATTGTGATATGTGGTGATGGTTGCCACGTTCTTGCTATCTCCATAAGTGATATCCACAGTTCGCATTTAATAAGTCATTACAAATTACAATAACCTTCAAAATTCACCATTCCGCGCAATGACGAAAGCTAACCTAAGTTTACTCAAATTATTTTATTGGTGCTTAAAGTTTGTTTAACCTGTTACGTGAAACATGAATGATATTTATTGAATATGAAATGGGTTATGCGTTTTCAATAGACACTTTTCCTTGATTTTGAAGTGACCGTGGATTGGTCCGTGCGATGACGAAAACTAACCTAACTTTTTTCCAATTATTTTATTGGTTTATCTGTTACGTGAAACGTGAATGATATTCATTCAAAATAAAATGGGTTATGCTTTTTCAATAGACAATTTTTCTTGAATTTGTATAAAAAGGGTAATTTAAATAGATCGGATCTCTGACTTGTGCTCTTGATAAATATTTATACTTTAATTGTTAATTCTGATTAGGGTATAAGACCTATTGTAATTTTTAGGTTATAACTTTGAAGTGGTGAGTTATGGGCCTGCGACGTGGGTGCCACTTTCCAGTGGTGGAAAAGTTAATAATTTAGTTCCACTGGTCACTTTATGATGGCAGGAGCTTTAGAGTGGTATATTTACACTTTCTGCCACTTTAAAGTTATATTCTCCAAAAGCCGCCATATTTACAGGAATATGCTGAGTCGCCATTATTAGAGAAATATTGAAATATTCAATAAAGATTTATTTGTCATCAGCACTGCATCAAACGTAGTAATTTGTTACGTAAGTATTTGTTTCAACTAACCAAGATTGATAACAATGTTTGAGGGATTTAAGTACATAATTTCAGAGGCGAGTTATTTCCAAAATTATAATGTTTTCCTTAAATAAAGTGTATTCAGATGGCGCGTGCTCACAATCGAGCTACAACACCCATATTTCACATCACTTTCAATCGTTTGAATTTTATCCAAATTCAATATACTTACTTACGCGTTTGTATTTATATATTTTTATAGTTGATCGAGTGTTAGAAGTGAATCAGGCGAAATAGAAGAATGAGGAACATTTATCACAAAAATATGTTGCTGAACAGAGATCGAGCTACATATTATTTACACAAACGCAGTCAGTTGTTTAACGTGTCTAGTGTCGGCCACTACATATCCACGTTTTTGCCAGGTGACCACAACGTAGTTGGAATGTGGCTATCTGAGATCCAGGAACGTAGCAGCCACCAAAAAAGTGTTCCCCATTTTGGTAGCCGCCGCGTGATAGAACCGTGTATATAACGTGGCAGTGGTTGGGTACTTCAAAGATTTCCAGAATCGTGGCCGCTACGTTCTGTCCACTTAAAATGCTACTTGGGCCCCATTTATGGTAATGAAAGGTAAAACATATTGGCATGAAATTCGGAAACTATCAAAATATAAAACGGAAATAATAATAACAGCAAATATGAAACACAAGTCAGAAAAAGCATATATATTTGCAAAATACTTTGAGAAAACCTACAGTGAAAGTGACCACCAAAACATTGTAGAAAATCCCCATCACCATGAAATGAATGGTTTGAAAACTACTTTTCAAATACAACCAAACATGAAGATGGCAATTTCAACACTGTTGATGAGGAATATTATTTTAATATTATATATCAGGGTTAAAACTGATTAAGTTTCCACAATATATTTTGGTGGCTGTTTATAACCACATCAAAATGTACTTTGAAGTTGTGCTTATCTGGCATAATATCTGATGGTTTTTACCTGGATTCTAGGGGAATATTTTCCAGAAATGTCGTCAGATCTCCAGCTTTCAAGGATGATGTATGATGCAGTCTGAAGGCACTCATTGCCGCTTCCTTCATTACACAAAAGTGCAGTGGTGGAAGATTCAGCATTACCTTTAATGCTGCAGTGGGGCATGTGAACATTGTCCCTGTTGATTCCCAGATTAATGATGCATAGGTGACCATGGGTTTGATGATTGTTTGATATGACCAATATATCATTTATGGCTCGAAACGCCATGTCTTATCAAATACTCTGCGGCACGTCCAGGTTGCCACTGTAGCCTTGGAAAGAATGATATTGATGTAACTGTTCCATGTTAGTCTATGGTCGATTATAATGCCCAAATATTTGATTTATTTGGAAAAAGTTAGCCGAGTTCCATTCAGGGTAGGGGCTTTCAGTTCGTACTTTCGCCTCCTTCTAAATGGAACCAGCACTGTTATGCTAGAATTATGTTTAGGGCTGTCTGCATGCGGATGGAGATTATCCTATTATGTTTTCCCCTTATAGTAATTCCAGATTCATGTAGCTTCACTATCAGATTATCCACGGTCAGTGACCACAGCAAAGGCGATAGAACTCTGCCTTGGGGACAACCTTTTACCGCTGTCATTCTGACCGATTCCAACCCAAGAGTAGCTACAATGATTCTGCTTTTCAGCATCTGATCTGTAAAAAAACTCTGGATAACAGAATCCCAAGATATCAATTTGGAACGAAGGAAGATGTCCATTCTCAAAGCGGAGTTGTGATTTTGAAAACACTCAAGTCGTCTACAAATGTATATCCAGGGATTCAAAAGTAAGACATGTTCAGTAAAGCACTCATCTCAGTTACAATTAATATAAGAGAAAAATATAGTCAAAAGAGGGGTTACAAGATGGAGGAAAATCCTACTTACTAAATATCCTGGTGGAAAAATAGACAGGAAATCTTAACATATTTGAAGGTTAAAAATGTAATCAATTGTTATCCAATTTAGGGCATATCTCAATATAACGATGTGATAAACACATTATTGGGATTTTTTATAGCTGACAACTACTAGCAATGGCGAACTTGGAGTGAACAAGAGATTTGAGATCAGATGAAAATCAAATTTGGAGAAGGAGATGGTGGAGCCATCTCCAGGAAAGCAGACGAAGAAGGTGGAAGAAAACTGTAAGTTTCATATGACCAAGGGGTAGATTTGATAAAATAGTCATTATTCACGAGATGGCTAGTTTTTGATCGAAGGAAGAAGATTAGTATTGATGTAATGACCTGAAAAAGGAAGATCGATGTTGATTTAGTCATTGAGTGAGATTACAAAAGGGTTCTTTATAGAATTGTTTATATGAAAAACCACAGTGAAATTATTCATATAAACAATTCCATAAAGAACCCTTTTGTAATCTCACTCAATGACCAAATCAACTTCGATTGCTCTTCTTTTTCAGGTCATTAAACATCAATTACTAATTCTTCTTCAGCTCGTTCACATAAAACTAGCGCCATCTCTACGTGAATGGTGACTTACAGTTTTCTTCCACCTTCTTCATCTGCTTGCCTGGAGATGGCTCCACGTCTCCTTCTCCAAATTTAATTTTCATCTGATCTCAAATCTCTTGTTCACTCCACGTTCGCCATTGCTAGTAGTTGTCAGCGATATAAAAAATCTCAATAAATGTGTTTATCACATCGTTTATATTGGGGATCTGCCCCTAAATTTTGGATAACAGATTGATTACATTTTGTTGACCTTTAAGTAAGTAGGATTTTCCTCCATCTTGTAACCCCTCTTTTTGAATATATTTTTTTCTCTTATAGTGAATTTGTAACTGAAGATGAGTGCTTTGTACCTTGAAACATGTCTTACTGTTTTTTATGAATTCCGCTGGGATAATACATTTGTGGAGATGACTTTGAGTGTTTTTCCCCAAAAAAATATCAATTTGGTTTTAGAAGTGGATGGTGCATTTGGCAGTATTGGGCACAAAGGTATTTTATTCAAACTGCATGAACTAGGATGTTCTGACTATATTGTACTCTTAATCAACAGCCTACTCACTAAGGAAACTTAGGGTCAAAATGATCAACTGTTACTCTGAAGAATTTACCCCTGAACAAGGAGCACCCCTAAGAATGACCTCTTTCATGACTATTGTTCAGATATTTACCACTACCACCATGACAACACTGAGGAATTCAATCACAAAGCTTATATCCTGCAGTATGCTGGTGACACTGTATTAATGCCCATGACCAATATCCCCACAATGTGATGAGTAACTTACAGCATTAATACCACCAGTTCTAGGTTCAATAAATGAGCAAATCCCACTTCATAATTTTCAATCACCACAACTTCCCAACACTGAACTAATATCAACATATTCTTCACCCAAAAGATTCTCCTTATTATCTTGGGAGTTGACTCTGATACCAAAATGAATTTCAACAGCCATGTAGCACGCAAAAAGAAAAGAATGTACTCAAAAGCTGCACATTTTATAAGTTTGACTTAACAAGCTCAACACTTGCAAGCCACATTTGTTGACAGCTTATTAAATATACATACCAATTATTCCTAAATGTGGAACAACGAACTGTAATACATTCAAATATGATGAAACATTTTCTAATAGAAAAAACTCCTAAATAAGATACCCAACAACTCTCTCCATAATCCTCACAAGCCTTCACTATATAAGATCACAAATATAAATCAGCTACAAGAATGATTACTAGTTCTATTAAGGAAGGTCTCACAAAAATCAGAAAACATCAAGGTTATCATCAAATCTTAAGGAGAAACCCTAATGTGCATCAACATAAAAAAAAACACTGTAGGAAAAATTAATATCTCTCTCTACAATGAATCCACCTTTTTATATATTGATATGTGTATACCGGGTGTCAATGTATTCTTTAGACAAGCCATGGTTTCTAGAGATCCGAAGGTATAAGATTCAATTTTGGCAGGGGTGTTGGATTCAAGAATTGAAAAAAATTTCAATATTTCACTCTTCCATGATTTCCGGTTTCACCAGAAACGACCCCAACTTGGGAATTTCAAATGGAACACCCTATATATATATATATTTTTTTTGTTTATTCTAGGGACGATTCTAAGTACGATCACATAGTTTTGAGGGGTAAGGGGGGAGGGGTATTGTTAAAATCGATGGGGTCAACTAGGAGAAGGAGTTTTTTTTTCGCGCTCAGACCCTCAAATGGTCCCCCGTCCTTCTTTAAAAAGCCCCCTGGCACAATCCGCATTTCTCTATGACCCCCCCTTTAGGCTGTGCGCTTCCCCGTGGACTATTTTGAATAAAGACAGTAGTTTTGATTATATCTGTCAAAGTAGATGGTCTATAACTTTAATTTTTTTTCACAATATCTGTGATATCCTGCTCTAGCTCCTCCTCTAGCTCCTCTTCGTTTTTCATAAACTTCTTAATTTTAGTACTAACGGTAGAATTAATAATGTGCTGTTTGCCTATGCATGGTCCATATGTTACATGTTAATTGAGTCAACTTCAATTATATATATATATATCTCGGGTTCGGGATGGTGAAACTTGTTAAAATTTTATAGAGGTGTTGTTCACATGTTAAACAATACGTATGCCAAATTTTAATAATTTCCTAATTCAACTGTCTCGTGGCGGTACTACCTTAATTAAACATCAGTGTAAATCAAAGTCTGGAATCAAGAAAACAAAACTGTAAAATAATAATATGTTCTGAATCTGAATAATTGTGATTGTGTGAATTAGTGAAAATGAATAGTATTTCACTCAGTGATGAAGAATTTATGAATATTCCGCGAGACTTGCAAGAAGCTAGCAATGTTTCTCCAAATTTGTTACCTACAAAGTCAAGACAACGGTACGAAGAGTACTATGAATTTTTTAACAACTGGAAAAAGAGTAAAAAAGCAAAAACCTAACAGAAAATGTATTACTTGCTTATTTATCGGAAAGATCAAAGATTGTAAATGCAGGTACCCTATGGTCTGAATTTTTAATGTTAAAAAGCACTTTTAAGTCAAGGAAAATATTAATTTTGATAATTCTGTAAATTACCTGCCCAAAAAGTTAATCTAGATAATTCCAATGCACCATCAACAACTACATCCATAGAAATAAGTCGCCATACTGTTAGCATTTCAAACACCTACCAAATGCCTATAAATTCTGGTATTGTTGTGGCTGTGTTCCTTGATCTCAGAAGAGCATTTGAGACCATTGATAGGTCTATACTACTAGCCAAATTGAATAGATATGGAATAGAGGGGAAAGTGTACAACTGGTTATCTAATTACTTGACCAATAGAAAACAACGTGTTAGAGTGAATGATATATACTCCTGTGAAATTGCAAATGATGTTGGAGTTCCCCAGGGTAGTGTTCTGAGTCCCCTTCTATTCATACTCTGTTTAAATGACATGCCATTGTTTGTTAATTCTGAATTTCTGAACTTTTTTGCGGATGATACCCTATTGGCATGCAGTCATGAGAACTTAGAAATGGCAATAGAAAGAATGAATACCACATTAGCAAGTGTCAACAAATATTTGAAAATGAATAAACTCAAGCTGAATGTATTGAAAACAAAAGCAATGATAATCACTACCAAATATAAATACAGCCTAATAGACCTAAAAAATATTAATCTCAACATTGATGATGAAAAAATTTAAATTGTGAACACAACTAAATATCTGGGATTCCAAATAGATAATACTTATCATTTGATAATCATTTTGATTATATTCATAAAAAAAAATTCAAAGAAATTATTCTTTTTTTCTAGAATTGCCAAAAATTTGTTAACTGAGTCAAGAATCACAGTTTATAAGACAATTGTTCAGCCACACTTCGACTACTGTTCCTCTATCCTATATCTCTTCAATCTGAATAAATTGTCTCAACTCCAAAAACTTCAGAATCGTGGTATGAGGATCATTTTGAAGTGCGGTAGGGATACTCTTATTAAGATTAGCTTAATGTTTTAAATTGGCAATCTATTTCCCAAAGACTGTTTTATTTCACCATGATATTTGTATACAAAATACTGAACAATTTAGGGCAATGTTATTTCAAACAGTACATTGTCTTCAATCATGACCTTCACCACCACTTCACTCGAAATAATAATAATTTATATATTAATAGAGCAAATCACAAAAACAACATGAACTCTTTGATTTTCAAAGGTTTCGATCAGTTCAATAAATTACCAAATATAATTAAAAGTAGCCCATCTCTGAACATTTTCAAAAATGAACTAAAGAAATTTGTTTCAAATGCACAAATATGATATTTATTATTTAAACCAACTTTTTAATGTATTTTATTTAATGTTTGTTATATATTTTATTGTATATTTTTTCAATATGTACCACATATCTCTTACTTCAACTTTTTTTTTTTAGCTATTTGTATATTAGGATATCCTATTTAAATAAATAAATATATATCTATCTATCTATCTATTACTATCCATAATTGTGCTCGAGGGATAATTAACATGAATTACTATAATAAATAAATTCGTACATTTTTACTATTTAAGTTTCTTATTAAATTGTGTCTGTATTTATAAAATTAAAGATTTTTGTTTTTTTGGTATGCGAAAAACAGTTGTGTGTCACACATGCAGAAAACGCTTTAGCAGCTTCGCTGGGTCGTGCAGCTAATAGCTGCGGGCTGCTAAAGCTCATTATCTGCTCTTGTGACACAATATACTATATGACAGTGTTTTCAGCTTAGTTGAGTACCTATGGTAGTTTGATATTTGCTAAACCACTGATAGTAAAAAAAAACAAATGAAAACATATTTTATACACACATTCCTTGATTCTAATGGATACAAAATTGATTGAAACTGTATTAAAAAACATCAATTTTCACAAAATGATTAGTTGGAGGGAATTAAATGTTGGAAGTGCATTCCTCCAACTTCCTGACATTTTCTGGCTCTATCAATTGTGTTTCGCATCACATTACGCAACATAGCGGGATTTATGGTAGCAAACACTTCACGAATGCGATTTTGTAGAATTTCAAGTGTTTGAGGCGGTGAATAAAACACTCGTTCTTTCACATAACCCCACACAAAATAAGTCTTAAATATTGAGATCATGATCAGTACATTCGTTGCAATTACTCGTTCATTAAATAGTTCATGACTTGGATGGTATTATGAGACAGAGCACCACCTTGTTGAAATTACATCACTTCAGAAACAGCAAGTGGTAAGACCATTAACAATTCTTCAATATAATTCTGAAGGAATTCTAAAATACCTTACTTCTGTCAACTATCCTTGAAATAAAATTGGTCCAATTACACTAGCCCATATACGTTTATTCCGAATGTTTCCTGAAAATGACTTTCCTTAATTAAATGCTGATTTTGTTGGGCCCAATATCTGCAGTTTTGTCTGTTAAACATGTTCGTGAATCTTGACTCGCCGGAAATCAATATCAAAGGAACAAAGTTGGGATTAACAGTATTGTTCTGAAGTAACCAATCACAATAAATTTATCTTCGATTTCCATCATTTTCATACAAATGCTGTTGCACTTGATACTTAAGGTAGTTCCGCCACAAGACAGTTAAATTAGGAAATTATTAAAATTTGGCATACGTATTGTTTAACATGTGAACAATACCTCTATAAAATTTTAACAAGTTTCACCATCCCGAACCCGAGATATATATAATTGAAGTGGACTCAATTAACACGTAACATATGGACCATGCATAGGCAAACAGCACATTGTTAATTCTACCGTTAGTACTAAAATTAAGAAGTTTATGATAAACGAGGAAGAGCTAGAGCAGGATATCACAGATATTGTGAAAAAAAAACAAAGTGATTGACCATCTAGTTTGACAGATATAATCAAAACTACTCTCGTTATTCAAAATAGTCCACGGGAAGGCACAGCCTAAAGGGGAGGTCGTAGAGAAATGCGGATTGTGCCAGGGGACTTTTTAAAGAAGGACGGGGGACCATTTGAGGGTCTGAATGCGAAAAAAACTCCTTCTCCTAGTTGACCCCATCGATTTTAACGATCCCCCCCTTCCACCCCCCAAAAAAAAAAGTTCAAAAAGAGTACTACAAAAAAGTCCATTGAAGTTTTATCGAAAATCAATAATTTTTTCCCATGATGTATGATTTCTAGTGTGCATCTAATTTATTATTATTAGGTACTCAACTAGGCGGAAAACACTGTCATATATTTTTTACTCATCATTTATGTCCATCCGATTGGTTGAAATGGGTCCAATGCACTCTAGATTCAAAAAAATTGTAATTTAAAAAAACTAAAAAACACGCTTTTATAGAAAACCAGACTAGAAAAATTGAAAATAAAAAAATAAAAATTTATTTTAAAAAAAGCGTGGGGTGCATGGTATCGCCTCAGCCACCAATTACCTGTGATCTGAGACATTTCTTACTTCACTGCCCTAGGTGTGTAATGTACTATATAATTATTGATACCATGCACCCCACACTTTTTTTTTAAATAAAATAAAAAAAAAACTTATTTTCTATTTTTTTTAGTCTGGTTTTCTATAAAAGCGTGTTTTTCAGTTTTTTAAACTATTATTTATTTTCGACTTTTTAGTTTATTTTCTATTAACGCGTGTTTTTATTTTTCAAACTATTATTATTATTATTGAATTTTTTCAACTATTATTCTCCAATATTGAATAGAATCGGACCATAATCACAAAACTCGCGGCCATTTTGGAGCCGCCATCTTGAATCCTTCAATTTTAACAAAATAATCATAATCTCCGACCCCGAAAACCCCCATACCAATTTTGAATAGAATCATACCATAATCACAAAACTCGGCCGTCATTTTAAAGCCGCCATCTTGAATTTTTCAATTTTTACAAAAGAATCATAATATTCGACCCTAAAAACCCCCACATACCAATTTTGAATAGAATCAGACCATAATCACAAAACTCGTCCACCATTTTTTTTGGAGCCGCCATCTTGAATTTTTCAATTTTGACAAAAGAATCATAATCTCCGACCACAAAAACCCTCAGATACCAATTTTGAAGCGAATCGGACCATAATCACAAAACTCGTACGCCATATTGGAGCCGCCATTTTGTTTTTATTTCACACAAAAATTTCTTAATGCATTGTCACCGGAATTATGTACACCTGCCAAATTTCAAATCATTCGGACGTCTGGAAGTGGGTCAAAATCGCGCCCAAAGGAGTCGGTTACAAACAAACATACAAGTGAAGCTAATATAAAGCGTGTAATAAAAAAATGGTTTTGAAAAATCAAATGTATCAACTTTTCGTCTCAAACCTATGTGATCGTACTGAGAATCGACCATAGAATCCGAAGAAGTACAAATATACAGGGCGCTCCATTTGAAATTCCCAAGTTGAGGTCGTTTCCGGTGAAACCGGAAGTGATGGGCAGATATGGAATATTGTCCAGTTCTTGTGAACCCAACACCCCCGCCAAGTTTGGATCTCATACCCTCGGAACTCTGGAAACCATGGCTTGTCTAAAGAATACGTTGACACCCACCCGGTATACTATTTTTTATATTTCAAAGTCGAAGTAAAAACCATTATTAACAATGGTTACTTGACGAGCTTTATTTTCGATAGGCTGATAAATGATTTTTATTTAATTCAACAATTTATGTTTTTATCTGAAAACCTCACTAAAAGTAACTATGGAAAATATCAATGCATGAAATCTTGCTTGAAAAATAAATTGAAAGAAAATGTTCATAGATCACCTGTCTGGGAATAATGTTTTTGATAAGTTGAATGTTCATTTAATTTATTGAAACAAAAATGTATTACTTACTTTTTCGGAATCCTCTAATCTAATGCTATCTGTTGTGAGAAGATTGACCACTTCAGTCCGATGTGGGGGCCTTGGCACCCCTTTCTCCCCAGTTCCTTCCATCAATCCTTGTTTGAACTTTGCCTCCATGTTCATTTCTCCAGCCGTCGGCAAAGTTACGGATTTACATTGCAACTTATCAACAAAATTTTTGTTGAAAATCTTATTTTTGCTCAAGTCTTTTTTGAACACATCTTTAACTTTGAGTTTATCCTTTCGAGGTTTCTGAGGCAGGTTCATTATTGTCCCCACATTGGTGGATCCAAGAACAGGATGGTCTTCTTCCGTTTGTTCCGATTGACTTAGCCGCCTCTTTTTCTCCTCCAGTAATATGCCGTTACTGTCAATATATTTCTTGGTATTCCTCACTAATTCAGAATCACTTCCCCGGCGTTCTTTTTGCTTCTCTTTATAGTGGTTGTGTATTACAAATTTGGACTTTAAATCACCTTCTTGCGTGAGACTAGCGATGATATCCTGTAATTAAAAATAAAATTAATTTTGTGCCATCCTGTTGACTATGGCAAATGTCAGATATTTTTGCCATCTATATAATAAAAATGATTCTTTGTAAAGTTCTGAAAATGCATCCCTGACAGGGGTTAAATAGGTTTAAAGTATTCAGCTTGCACAGGAGTTCCTTATATAATGTAGGTGAGCACTAAGAAAGGATTTTTGAAAATTAATCCCATAAGGGGGTTAAAAATATTTAGACACATTTAAAAACCGACAGGAAATCTCATTGGGCAGCTAGTAAGTTTCATTCAAACCCTATGAACTCAAAAGGAAAATTACGTGTTTACAATCATAATTTTCCAAAAAATACATCACTAGGCACTAGGCATTAAGCATCGAAGATTGATGGAAAGCCGTTTTTTTTAAATATTATTTTCCTTACCTTGTGTTCATGATTGGACTTCAATTTCTTGAATTTTTTCTGCTCGATCCCAGGAACTCTCGTTTTCACTTCAGAAGTAAGTAATGAAGACTGCTCTCCTAGAACCAAATTGCCAATACTCCCAATAGCTTCTTCAGAATTTACTGCAACATCTCCTTCACTCTTTTTCACCTTCATATGATCTTGATTCTTCCTCACCTTAGGTTTCATAGGTGTACCATCTGGATTGAGTTTATTCTTATTCTTGATTACAACAGAATTACGCCCCCTCAATGAAATATGAAGAGGAGGCACTCTCAATTCTTCCCCCGCCACCATCAAGGATGCAGAAGCTTTTTTCGGCTGCTGATTGATGAAACTAACATCAACTTTATATGCAGGATTAATTGGCTCCGACTTTTCCAACTTCAATCTCAATTTTATTTTCTCGGGTTTGAGAGCAGGCGAATCTCGTCCACGATCCCTCGCCTTTGTGTTCTTTATCCTGGGTGGCTTGTTCATATCGCTCGATCGTGTTTCGCTGTCGCTTTGATCTGTAGTTGTATCGGGTCGGGTGGTGGAGCACGTATCATCGTCCGAGAGAGCAGCTGGTGATGGCAAACCAGTAAAAACATCTTTCAATTCTTCAGTATCACTTTCTCCACTGGACTGCGGTTCGAGTTCCCCAGTCAGTGGATTGATGAGAAATTTCCTATTGTCATTTAAGCCAGTCAAATCTTCCGCCGAAGATATAATATTGGAGTGGACTGCCAGAAAATCTTCTGGCAGATCAGGAAGAGGACTCTGAGTCAATTCTCTTTCCAAAGACGGTAATAATTCATCCAAATCATCAGCTTTGAGGTCTGTTAGAGTGGGAGTTAAATCCATCAGAGAATTACTGTGCACCAAAGAGTCCCAAGGTCTTGATATAGCCACTGAATAGGGTGGAGGAGATGGCAAATTCCTCCTCAGCATAACATTATTCAAATTTGATGGATTGGCAGATGATAATTCCATAGCATTTGATAAAGAGCATGATGGAGTAGCTGAAGATATGCTAGTTGGCGCCAAAGGAGCCATTGAACTTACAACATTGGTTGTATTTGGATGAGAAAAATTAGTTTTGACTTGTTGAGCTATGTAACTATTGGAATTTTTAGATACCGGCACACTTGGTTGAGGCATAGAAACCTTTAAATTATTCACAGTTTGATTCATTTTCTGCTGTAATGCAGAGATAGGGGGATTATTCCCCAATGACATATTCAATGGAGGTGAGGATGTTTTGGCCAAGTTGGACAAAGTGTTTTTATGTGACAAAAAGTGTTTCGAATGAGGGAAATTAATGTTTTGTTGGGTCAAAGAAACTCCACTCGAAGGTAGAGAACTCGATTGCATTAAAGGGTTCCTAGGCTGTCCTATGGGTGTACTTTGTGACTGATAAATATTGGTCGGTTGTACAGACATGGCTGCCTGTGTTATGGCATTGATTTGTGGTGCTGGTTGTGTAGAAGGTGAGATTACATTGTTGTTTTGGGATAACGAACTGCTTTGCGTTTTCACCGGTGCAGTACTCATGTTCTGAAGACCAGATGTCAGGTGTTGCTTAACCTGAAAATTAAATGAACTCATTGTAATTGAATAGAATTGTGAACAGAATAAAGCTATAAATATAGAACACAATAAAGTAAAGTATTTTTAAGCCAAATATAAAATTGTATAAGTCCAATGAAGCTATGGATATGAATCTATATAATAAAACTGAATCTCAATTCTTTGTAAGCGCAAAACTTGAGAACGGCTGGACCGATTTGGCAATTTTTTTTTCTGGAAAATGGGATATGGGATAACAGAAAAACTGGATAACGGGGTACCATGATAATGGGAAAACGAGATAACGATAAAACGGGATCACTGGAAATAGGATAACGGGATAACTCGATAACAGAATAGAAAAACAGGATAAAGGGAAAACGGGCAGAGTCAAAGGCATAACCTAGATGGAAAAAGACAAAAAAAAGATATGAAAAAAAAAATTTTACACAGACAAGAGTTTTTAGGAAAAAAAAATAGGAAATATAGAAATTTGTACAGGCAACATATCGGGTCAGCTATTCATTATGTAAATTATAAATGGTGTCATCAATAAATCGATTGGACAACAACAACATATTATTATTTATGCATTTCATATATAAAACTCAATTTTGGAAAAAGACATTTTTTACAAAAATATGGTAACATATAATGATGGTACTATTGAATAATATCATTATATATTAGTAGCTGGAATAAAAATAAAAATGTAAAGGAAATCTAAAATCTAATTGAAGAATCTTTTCAGTTGAAACCTTTTATATTTACAAGAATTTATGAGGGAATAATTATGATGTCAGTTTCATTTCAATATATGATAATCCACCTTAACCCTAGCCAGGAAAACTTTTTCCTTATGCTGAAATTGTCAATGCTTCAAAGAAGAACTTTCTCAGATATGAACCCGATCAGCTCTAACTTCAAGGATCATTAAGAGTAGACAAGCGATAGTCGACATTCACTTCAATCAATACATTCCCTCACTTTATTTTTATGAAAAATAACATAGCAAGGGACCTGTAGGTTACAAAATTTTAATTACATCAGACTTACAAGACCAAAAGAAGTATGAAGCCGAAAGAGGTGACAGCTCAATGCTTTATAATTTTTTTGGCTTTATTTCCCATCCAATATAAACAAAATTTTAAATTTTTAGGCTAGGATCTTTTTGAGTAGGGCAATAACCGCCCCTTCCAGTGCGACCTTCTCAGATCTATTGTGGCTCGATCCTAATTAAATTAGAGTTCAACTTCAAGTCTCGCGCTTCTGATGAAGTCGATGATGGCGCTCAGTGATACCTTTTTCAGGTCTTTGGGCTCTAGATGCCAAATAATCCATACTAGAATATTGTACGTTCCAGACTTGCATCCGCACAAGATGTGCTCTGTTGTTTCCTCCTCGTCTTGGTAAAAGCGATACACTGGGCTCTCTGCAAGTCCGATTTTTTAATAATGCTTCTGCAGTCTACAGTGACCTGTCAGTAGTCCTGTTATAATCCTCGGTTTTTCCTGTTCAGTTCTAACAGGGCTGCTGTTCGTCTTTTCGAAGGGTTTGGTATAAATGCCTTCGAGTGAACTTGTCCCACTGTTTCATACCAGTACTCCATTTTTTCGCTCGATTCAGCTGAAAATACTTCATTGGTTATGCTCTTCGATATTCCAAAGAAGGGCTCTGGTCCTATGAACTCCTTCGTAGTGCCTTCTTTTTTTGCAAAAGGCCGGCTTTCTTATTTCCTTCAAAGCCTTTATGTCTAATCTGGATTCTATCTGTCTAGATGCTGGAGCTTTCAGTGCTGCTTTTACATTAAGTAGATCTATATATCCCTTGCAGGGTTATTTTTCAGAAAAATAATTCATATAAATGTAATGAGCATTTGAGAAAGCGAGGGGACAGGGGTACGTAAAAAAAGGCTTTTCAACTCTTGAGAACAGATAAAAAATAATCCCCAAAACACATGATAAGATTTTTACCGCTTTGTTCATAGTAGGGATAAAATGAATTCACATATAAAAACATATTTTCTAAAGACATTCATAATTTCCAAATAAATAAAAATAAAATAAATAATTTATTCAGAGATCCAATATTTTTTCAAATGTATCTTGAAAACTCTATTCAAATGCATTTTCAAAAGTATGTGGGAAGAGAATTATTGTATGGCATTATACCTTAATAAAATATTGTCTTACAACCAAAGTTTGATTAATTTTCACAGTGTTAAAGTCATTTACAGTTCCCCATAGAGATATGATATGATTTGTGAATTTCGAACACAAATGACTTTTTTTATAGGAACAAAGTGTCGAATCCTGAGTAGTATTGCAACTATGGGTGATACCTGACGCCTTACATTTGCTATATGTTTATTGAAATATATTGTAAAAGCACTCTTGAACTAGAGTTTTTTCAAATGTATGTATGTATTTACTTGTGAAAAAAATGCTATTGTCCTTGATACATACCAGGTGACCATGAGGTATTATATCCCCCAAATTTTCTATGGCTTCAAGTTTTTTTAAATTTTGGGATGTATAGTATAGATGGAAAGGACCTCGCACCGCATCAATGGAAAATTGGCTTTCGGTGAATTTGCTCGAATTATTTATTTTGATCTAGGCCGCAATAAAGATTACGGGAAAGTTTACTCAGTTCGCAGATGATACTACCATACTTTGGAATAATAGAAATGACGTTAATCTGCATCTACAAATCAATAATGATCTTATAAAGGTAAAAAAATGGTGCGATGCCAATCTATTATCGTTAAACATATCGAAAACGAATATCCTCACCTTTAAAGGTCATCTGCCAGAACTGTATCTGGGTAATGAAGTTATTAGCAGTACAAGAACAACGAAGTTTCTTGGCTTGTACATTGACAAAAAGTTAAAGTTTGAGGACCATATAAAAAAGTTGGGCAAAAAATAGCCTCTGGATGTTTTGCAGTGAGAACGACCTGAGGAACTTGGTAGGATATGGCCAAAAGGTATACCAAGCCCTTGTTGTATTGCAGAAAAGGGCAATTAGATACTTGTGCAGAGCTAAATTTAGGGATTCTTGTAAGCCCTTGTTCAGAGAACAACGAATCTTGACCTTACCTTGTATCTATATGTTAGAAACAATTTGCCTAATTCACAGTAAGTTTAGGGATCGAGTGTATGGCACCGCACAATATATCACAAGACCAACCCTAAATATAACCTTGCCAATTCCAAGATCTGCACAAATAAAAAATTCCATTATATATAATGGCATAAAAATGTTCAATCACTTACCTAACGAAATAAAACGATTATGGATAAAAAAAAATTCAAAAGTTCTGTGAGAAATGTTTTACTCGACAGAGCATTCTACTCGTTGGACAAATTTTATTCTGTGAAATTTTAGATTTTTATTTTGGTTTCTTTTTGTTTGTTGTGCTTTTTAAATCGGCTGATACGTATGGGTATTCACTTTGTATGTGCTATTCTGTTGATTCTATTTTATTCTATTTTATTCCATTTTATTTTTATCATAATTTAATTAATTGTAAAGATCAGAATTCTGATTTCTGTATATACCCTTCTTTTTATGTATAACTTTATACTATAAATAACACCTCCAATTTTTAATAAACTGACGTCTAGTGACTAACATTAATATTGTTTGAAATTCATTTTATGTAATGTATGTTTTTGTATATATAGACTTCAACTTATATGAATAATTTGACGTGTATAACCTGCTCTACAAATTTTGTGTTATAATGACAATGTAAATTTAATATATTTTTGAATATGTAACGAGGTATGTATAAAAAATAAGCATATATTCAATTGCTATTGATGTTCCCTTTTTTCTTTTTTACTGTTTTTTCACTTTGTCAATAAGAATTTCATTCTTCAGACAATAAAGTAATTTTGATTTGATTTGCTGATCAAATGTCTCCATTGCACCACCGCTCTAAATTCAACAGTTTAGATTATATAGGGTGCTAAAGATAACTTATTCAAAATTTCAAATGGCCATTGTGAAGAGACTTTTTCGAATATATAAACCAAATCGAGTATGCATCGATTTGAATACACCATAGAGATCAATAATTCCTGCACGTACAGACGATATACAGGGTGAGTCCAAAGGTAGCAAGTTTTCAGTGATTTCCAAAAAATTTAGCGGAAATTCATTTTCAGACATTTTGAAGGATACCAATAGATAGATACTTTATTGATTTCTACAGGTCTTATTTACAAAAACATGAGACAAGTCAATTGCTATTGATGATATATTAGCATCTCCTGAATTAAACTGACATATCTATTATGTATTTCTCATGAAACTGCACCTGTCCTGCTTATTGATATATCCAAAAGCCTGAAATTCCGGAAAAGTCTGTTACAAATTTTATCGTTCACGGTGAAAGTTCAACATACAGGGTGGATCAAAAACTAGTGTCCTTTAATGATAATTTTCCTGAAGTAGTTATGATTGATATTGATGTCATTGAAGCATTTCCACAAATATGTGTTCGACACACATCTGTTGAAAGATTTTGAACAATTTTCTCTGGAATATTTTGAATGATATGTATAAACCTATATATATTACGAGTAGTAGAACGATTCGAGTGAAGGAAAAAAATCTCGAAAAATATCAAAAATAAAACAAAATCATTGAACAACAATATTATAGGAATATGCTCATATTTCATTACAAAAAATGTTTCGTACCTATACACATTCGCGTAACAACAATCAATTTCAATATTCCTTGGAGAATTTCTAGATTCTAGATATATGTTGCATATGGAATTTTAGAATAAACCACAATCGACTTCCCACCAATGACTAGCAAAACTATCAATTCGCAATACATACTCGTTACTCGAATTCACACCTCAATTGGTGAAATGTCGATTGATTGGTAATTGAAACTTCCAGTATATGGAAAGGAATACTTGTTTAGTAGCCTGCTGTGTTCCATTTGTGGCCAATATAATTTCATATAAATGCTTTCTTAATTTCGAAAAAATATGGACTCACACTTTCCATTTGTAAGCCTATGCTTACACTCTAAGTCATGTATACTATCATTTGAAAAGTACCCACACTTGGAGAGGAGATGGACTAGCTGCAACTTTAGCAACTTGTTCAGAATGGCTCTGGTTTGGAATGACATATAGCAACCATATCCATTTGTTTAACAAATACTGGATTGTCTTTTTGCAATCATTGCATATGTTAAGTTCTCATTGAAATCATATCAATTATTGAAAAAATGGCTAATCGTCACCGATTGAATTGTTTTATGTGTGATGTTATATTCAATACACAAAATATGGCGCGACTCGATGGAGAACCAAATGAATTGAAACGCGAAATTGCCATTGAAAGACGCGACCAAAGGGGACTTCCACACGTCGCAGAAATTGATGGAAATATAATCTGTTTGACATGCAACCAATCAATTATTCAAGAGATTCAACACCTTCAAGAAGATCCAGGATGTTTGAGATTGAATTTTTTAACACAATCCTCAAGGCACACATGACTCATTTGCAATGGTGTAGCTAATCTTCAAAGACTCGCAATAGAATGCAGAGTCAACGTGTTCATAAATCAGAAAATACCCATTCCTATAGAATTCATCTTGATGATCGTGGGTTTTTATTTCCCATTCTACAGATAGGCTTAAGATACATCAATCTCTGAAAGGTCAGGAACTTCAATCATTTTTAAACGAACTCATAACTAAGCGTAAATTGGATTACGTAGACGAGAATAGTTTTTCTCCGCTCTAAAAGAACAGTTTGGTGACTTATATAATCATTGTGTATCTGTACCAAGACAAGATAGAGGTAAGAGACATATTTCTTAAAAAGGATTTATTGGCATTCTTATGCAAACTCCGACAAGGTATTTCTGATGAATTTTTAACCATCATATTCAATTATTCAAGCCGCCAGGCAACAAGTTTAGTGATAACTAAAATGCGAGAATCTTTGATGACTCGTTTCGTACCCGATAATATAGGATTTACCGCAATAGCAAGAGAACAATTTATAGAACGACATGTTAGTGTTATTGCGAATAAATTGTACAATCCACAACCCAATGAACCAAAAGCAATAGTTTATATAGATGTACTTATTTGTACATCGACAAAAGTTGCAACTTCCAGGTATTACGACAAACATATTCTCAACACAAAGGGAGACATTTAATCAAACCAATCCTAATTGTGGGTACTGATGGTTACATTTTGGATATTCAAGGCCCATATTTCGCAGATTTGGGAAATAATGATGCACGCATACTGCAGAATGAATTGAGTATAATAGATGTCAACCAAATGAGAAGATGGTTTCATCCAGGTGATATTTTTATTGTACTTAGGGGCTACCGAGATGCTCTTCCTTTTCTTCAGAATATCGGCATTCATTGTGAAATGCCTTCAGTTCTACCGCGAGGACAAAGACAACTACTATCTGAGGAAGCCAACAAGTCCAGAATCATTTAAAGACAATGTTCAAATTTTTTTATCACAAAATCGATACACATCATATTAAAAATATAAAACGTTTCCTACAAATAGCAGGTGCGATAATAAATAAGTACCATCCGCTTATTCAAATAAGAGATGCCAACCTAGAATTAGCCAATATAATGTTGGAACGTAGTTCAAGCCAGAATTGAAGCAGAAAATCTAAATATGAGACGTGGTCAGTGGACATTACTCAGACAGGATCATTTCAATGAATTCCCAAGATTAGATTTACAATTGTTACGAGATATAACTGTTAGAATATAGCAGGTAGAATTGGCAGCATCATATATACAAGATACTGTATATCATCAAGATAAAAATGAATTTTAAATGGATTCAAAGCATTTGAAGCAAATTTAGAGGATATTGAACAAATCAATAGTGTTGACGATGTTATATTTGGATATTATTGCACTTGTAAAACTGGAGCCAGGACCCTTGATGTTGTGCCCATGTGGCCAGTGTCATCTAGTACCTTGGCTACGCACATCATGAACAGTATATAAGGTATCTATCAAAAGCCCTTCTCATCCATATAGAGGATGCTGAACATAGAGAGAGAGACAAGTTAATCAGGTGTTCTGACACTATCATCCTTTTCTGTACGTTGTTCATGTCATCATTCGTTTTAGTTCATTGATACCCTGTTATATATTGTTTTTCCATTCAAAGAATTCCACAGTTTTGATATTGAAGTAGGTAATATAATACATCATCAATCAAAATCAATTGACAGTTGTGCGGCGGTGACCCCAAGGTTTCCAACAGGATGTCATCTGAACACTGAAACTTGAATAATTCTGAATTTCCTGTCGTTCTTCATTAGCAACCTATACATTCCATAGATTTGTCTTTTTAATGGAATATGAGCATATTTCGTTTCCTATTTTGTTGTAAATCAATGTTTTAATAATTGCAATACTTCTCGAGATTCTTCTACCATCATTCGAGTTGTTCTACTAATCGTAGTAGATAAAGTTTTATTTATTACTAATATTGTGCAAAATCTTTCGGCAGATGTGTGTCGAACAGAATGTATTTCAGAAAATGCTTCAATGACATCAATATCAATCATAACTACTTCAAGGAAATTATCAGTAAAGGACACCCTGTATATTTTATGTATCTGCAGAGTGAACGATCGAGTTTGTAACAGACTTTTCTGGAATTTCAGGCATTTGGATATATCAATAAGCAGGACAGGTGCAGTTTCATGAGAAATACATAATAGATATGTCAGTTTAATTCAGGAGATGCTAATATCATGAATCGCAATTGATATTAGTATCCTACAAAATATCTAAAAATGAATAAAATTCCACCGCTCATTTTTTTTGGAAATCACTGAAAAACTTGCTATCTTTGGACTCACCCTGTATATCGTCTGTACGTGCAGAAATCATTGTTCTCTATAGTGTATTCAAATCGGCCGTATGAACAATCGATGCATAATCGATTTGGTTTATATATTCGAAAAATTCTCTTCACAATGGTCATTTGAAATTTTGGAAAAGTTATCTTTAGCACCCCATATAACTAAACTATTGAATTTAGAGCGGTGGTGCAATGGAGACATTTGATCAGCATCAATATATAAAAAATTCGAGAGCAAATTCACATTGATACGGTGTGAGGTCCTTTTCATTCCGAATCTTCTCCAACTTAAAAAAAAAACTGTAATAAGCACTAAGAAGATTACAAGTTTTTACAACTGTTCTGAAGATACCATTCATCAAAAAATGTAAATAAACTCACCATTGAAGACGAATGTGCTCGATACTGAGGTGGGGGTGGTGCCAGCGGTTTGTTCATCACTCCTGTTGTACTTGTCAGTATGGTGCTGTTATTCTGCCTAATGGAAGTACTATTTGATAAGGCGCTTGGTGATATACAGTTATTTACTAGCACGTTGGCCTGAGAATGAGTCGGGGTAGAGTTGCTGGATTTCATCGGGGATGTGGAACCTCCGACCGAATTCACTGTAGCCGTAGTTACTGGAGGAGTGCGGGCTGATACTTTTAGTACACCACCAGACTCTTTGGACCCATCATTTTGAAGAAGGTTAACAAGTAGAGGACTCGAAATAGTGACAGGTGGATGCTTACCAGGGTACGGAGGTGGCAAAGAATTGAATGGTGTTTCTCGGTTACTGTGGATAGCCTGGTAAACAAAAAATGAATAGTGATAAACTGATGAAAAAGCTAAACATTTTAAGGAAAAATTTCATTGCTTGCTGAAGTTGTTCTGAAATACTATATCCATAAATACAAGAAACTATTCATGGAGTGCTCCTTAAATTATTTAAAATTTCTTCACCGATCATGAATTCCAGATATTTCAATAATAGCCGAGATACAGTTGTTCAATTGAACAAATTTAACCCTACAATCTGAAATCATTCTGAACGATCAGCATGAACAGTTACCAAAAGAGTCTAAGAGGTAAGTAAGTTTAAAGATATAAGATGTAGAGCAATATAGATATACCCAGCTTTTTCATAAAGGGAAGGGGAGACAGAAATCGCAGAGCAGTTGTCTTTATAGAAAATGAACATCTATAAAGAACATATGGTCCGGGGGTTGATTCACATGATTATCCTATTCTTGATTTACATGAATTTAGCTATAATATCTGATGGAAAGTTCAATCATACCATTGTTCAAATGCTATCTATATAGAACAACTATCTGATGGATCTAAATATAAAAACACCCAAAAAGTTTAACTGACAAAGAAAAGAGACATGATATTCAGAGAGATAATCTCAGGAACATGCAAATTATGATACATTCTAAGGTTTTCTCTTGTCAAAAAATATATGCTGAATATCAACAGTGTATTCAATGTATGATATAACGACATTGAAGGAACCGTATACTTCGGACGTTATGCCGATAGTGTTATAAGCAATATACACAAGTATGTATGTATATATTATGTCTGTTTGTAGTATGGGGATAGGTTATGCATATGAACTTGTTTTCAAATAAAATGTAAATAAAAGAAATAAAAACGACATAGTAACGCGTAAACACACGATCTAAACCAAAAGTTTTAAAATCAACCTGTAATTCACGAGGTCAACTATCGCACTGAATAAGTCGTAAAAGATGCAAGGTCAAATGGCAAAGAGCGGGAAAGAGGTTCGTTCGGATAAGGTATGAGAATAATAATCCTTCTTAGGCTTAATAATAAGCCTATAGCAAAATATTCCTTCATATTATCAGAATAAAGGTGAAAATTGTTCGTAATGTTTTGTTGGAATAGGTAAATGGTTGGTCGTTATAGCCGATGAATAGCTGATAAATATCGATAAAGTTTCGTCGTTTTAAGTGATATGTCGCTGTATCCGATGTCGTTATAGGCGGTATGTGTACTTATTAGTTTATATAGATTCGGCCGGGACCTTGCCATTCGGTTGTTATAACCGATCTGTCGTTATAAACGATGTCGTTATATTCGGTTTTTACTATGGTTACTATTGAATGTGCCAAAATTATTGGTTCCTGAGCATAAGTAGAGAGTGTGTGGTACCTAGAATACATGAGGCATATACTAATGTGCAGTAGCCTATGAAAATGTTCTTGGATGTTTAAGATTTAGCAAGTAGATATGAGGAAGGGCATAGAATAATTCAATAAGTTGTTGCACTTCGTTCAATAAAGATAGAATATTTTTTGGGTAATCATGTTCATTCCTATTAAAATTATTTAGTTTTATTTGGAGATTTCAACAACTTAACTTTGAACTATTTCTCCTAGAATCCCCCACAAAGAAGTACTAAGCCTTTAACATCAAATACACCCTCTAGGTGAATTGTTATTATTCATGTTGTAATATATACATTGTTAAGACTCAGTCAGTACTGTTTTTTATTCTGTATGCACAGCATCAACAGTACTACTATTCTGATCCTGTCACTGTATACAATGCCAAAGCAGTGAATCCATTTGAGTATGACATCAGTGAGGTGTTGTATCAACCAATAAGTGTTTGAGGAAAGCAAGTAACTTAGTTCATGTCGACTAAGGTTTTGTTAATTTCCTCAAGTTTCAATTTTTATTGCCGAAAAAAAAACAGAAGTTTTGCCAAATGAAAATTTATCCAGATTTCAATATTTTGTTAAGATACATATTTGAAAAGAGTTATTTCAGTGAACTAGTTCTTTTTTATTTTGTAGACTGAATATTTAATTGCTCGCCCATTTATTAATGTTCCTTACAAAAATAATATTACAGTGAAAAATGGCCATTGATTCCTAAGTAATTTCAGGCTATGGAAGGAAGACATTTGGGACTCATTAAATGTGCACATACCTAGTAAACATTTTGTACTATTTTGTTGGACCCATCAAAGTCTAAAACCACATCATACCGCAAATTAAGTTGAAGCATGATTAAATATTGAAATATACAAATAGAAAATTCTATCGGAAAAAGTTATAAGTAAAGGTAGGTTGTGTGACATTTCATTTGAAAGCTATTTTGATTCTGCATTAGGCAAGATATCAAATCAAAATATACTTTATTGTTCAAAGAATTAGATTCTCGTCAAAGCGTATTAGAACATAATCACAGTTAGCTTGTTGGAATGTTGTGTTCTAAAAAACTGTGTTAATGAATCATGATTAAATTGATCTATTGTATAATAGGCTTAACTATATACAAACAAGTTGCTCAACTACATTATAACATAAGAAGACACGAAGGACAACAGATTGAAATATACACTTAAAATGCATCGTAATACTCATCCGATGTATAGTACACTTATCCAATGGCATCTTTTGACATTATTTAAAAAAAATTTTCAGATTTTAGATTATTGATACCCTGAGGCAGATGTTTACATACTTTTTTAGAGTTATACAGTAATAGCTTTTCAACTAGTGTAGAGTTAGTGATAGGGAGACCAATATTACACATCTGCCAAGTAGGAATAACACAATCTCCTAATTTTGATGTTTAGTTGTTATACAAAATTGAAAGATAAAGAAAATCCTATGATGAAATACGATACAGTTTACGGCTGTACTAGCGATAAAAATTAAATAGACCAAACTAGTCAAACTTTAAAATCTAGAATTACTGGCCACAAAAGTGAATAGAAACTCCAAATACATTTGTGTGCACTCTCGGATTATATAATAAATTATGATCATGAAGTGAATTATGAAGAAACAAAAATAACTTTCAGAGAATCAATTCAAACAAAAAGACTATTTTTTGAAAAGTAAGCTTTAAATAGTGATGAAAAAAGCATGACTAAGAGGACAACAGGATATAGATACTGCAATAAAAAAACTAATAATACTAACAAGCCACAGGCCCTTTTCACTTCATAATTCCTCAAACTTAACATTTTCACTCCCATTTATGCCAGGAGCCAACAACTTTTTTTTAAATTACTATAGTACATTTTTTTATATGTATAAGTTCTTATTTTTTTGACACACTACGAATGTCAAATCAAAAAAGAAGCATGTGAGCACCAATGCTTTCGATACCAGACCGGAGACTCAATTTATACAGATTTTTCTAAAACATTTGAGCAAGTTAATCAATATCAAAAATGACATTTGAACCCAAAATTGCAAATGTAACTTCTAGAGCTCTGGAAATGTTAGGTTTCTCGGATCATCAGATTAATTTTATTTCTTCTTTGAAAGTAATTGATTGACAAATTATGGAATATTCTACAATATGGCTCCCATCATATAATGTTGATATACATCTGATTGCGAGTGTTTTTTTGTGGCTATATATATTAGGATTTCATATTGGGATTATACCTTCAAAAATTTTCTCGGCATTCTCATCTTCAATACTTATAGAAGAGTAGAATCAATCGATAAAGAATCAATCCATAGAGAATCAATCCATAAAGAATCAATCCATAAAGAATCAATCCATAAATAATCAATGGCAGTATGAACTCCCCAAAAATTATTGAAATAGTAACTTTAAAAGTGAATAAAAAAAACAAGAAATACTGTAGTAGTCAAAACTCTTTTTTATCGGTCTAACTAATGTTAAGATCTGTTAACACGTAATATACAGAAATAGAGTTGTTCTATTCATAAATAGAATCATTCAAAAAGAACTTATTCTTTTTTATTTTTAGTAACATTAGAATAAGTTATAACAATAAGTGCATGGTGTGATTTTGGAAAAAAAAATTATATACCGTTAATTAAAAAATAAATACCTATCTATACTCATCCCACACTATAGGTGAACATGTTAAGAGATTTCAAATCATTGAATTTCTGTTTTGTGAAACTCACTTCTACTATTGTCTGTCATCTATGTGTTCCATTCTGTTTTTGTTTATATATTGGTTTATATCCGTAGTTTTGACAATACCGATAATCGGCCTAGAATCAGTGAGTTAATTTGGATGAATCTAATACCAACCAAACACCATCTTTATTGGAAGCCATATAAAAAAATTAAAATTTGTACGATATTCTTTCTTCTATAATATTTATAGTCTGTATATTTGACAACTTGAAAATGACAGATATAACAGTTTTTCTACTAATTTTAGACAGGAGCATTACTCATTGATCCATCCTTCAGCTGTTATATTTCTATGTTCTTGGTTAGCATTAGTGTTACATAAGAAATAGTTGAAAAGGGAAACATTCTCAATTAATATTGATAGAAAGATTTTTCTGTGAATTGAAAAATCCACGATTAAAATGAAGTTATTTTTTGTGAATTCTAACAGAAAACAACTACTTCCCCGGCTAAAGCCACGCTGGACATTGAACTACATCTGATAGATATTCTGAAAAGGCCCACATCTGATTTTATGAACATCCTGTTTATATTTTCAACAAATCAATAAGAAATAGTATTATATAAAAATAACTTTCAATCTAATTCTTAGGTAGTGACCAGCAGACATTAAAATATTTTTATAAAAATAACTTTCAATCTAATTCTTAGGTAGTGACCAGCAGACATTAAAATATTTTTATTTACTTTATATGTTTTTAATAACAATGAAAAAACTTCAATGCACTATTTTTTTCATTTATTTCTCTTTTTGGTATTATTCCTCAAGCTATCGCATAACATTTACTTTCATTAGGAGTGTTGCAAGTGAATAGTAAAAAAATAGGCTTGATAATTTCCATACCATTACCAAAATCTCAAATTCAGATCATTCAACTGAATGTTTGAACAAAATCTGTTTTCTTTGCTTGGTTGAATTCTACAATTATTTGAAATTAAAAAAATCATAATATAAAGAAATATAGATGCATAACTCATTTACTACTTGCTTTGAAATGTTATTTTCAAGGAAATATGAAATAAAAATATTTTCCCACAAATTATGATTTTATGTGACCTCAAAAATATGACACCACAAATATAAACAGATAAATGACACAATTGAACCCTTATAACAGAATTGGTTACATACCTGGTTCATACTGGTGAAAGGAAATGGCCCAGCAAATGTCTTTCCATTACTAGCAACACTATTAGAGGTAACAGTACTGGTACCCACTTTGGGTACCACCGAATCCGGGGGGCACACCACATTTGGTGATTTGAATTGCACTTGCATATTGTTGGTGTTGGCTGGGGTGGATGTTGCATTGGCCTGCAAAAAATTTGACATCCCAAGTTCTGAATCATGTCGACCATTACTGCTGCCGCTGCTACCACTTGTACTTGCTCCATCTGGATAGAAAAACATTATTAATAAAAAAGATGTAGATCTAAAAATGGCAAAATTGTAGGGTAACCAATACAAATATAATAAAGTAGTATGAATATGTTTTATATGTAATAATTGTACTAGGTAACCCCTGGACTATTTAAAAAAAACATTCACAGACAAATAATCCAATGCAGATGAATATAGGCTATGTTTGATTTTAAAATATTATGGGTTTTTTCTTAATATTTGTGAATGATGTCGTCAAAAATCTAGCGATTTTTTTTTGCCCTAGGCTATCCAAATTGTTCTAAATATAAATAAAAAAAGTATGGTACACCCCAAAAATGCTCACAAGAAATCCGGTTCTGTATGTATCCATCTTTCTATATTAGTTTTTCATGATAGAGGAATCTGACTTAACTATAATGGAAACTTCTTAGCATTAATTACTTCCAGAACAGTATTAACACGTTAACTGCCAACTACGAGATAACTCATAGTTGGCGTTCTTGCCTAGGACACCAACGTAGTTTCTTTGCTTGTCATAGGTGTGCACCTAAGATTGAATTCGTAGTATATCAGTGTAAATATGAAGAGATCGCTTCAGGTAGAGAACAAAAAATCATGGTTGGCTTACATGAACCGAAAATTCATTATATAATGAACATACATTTATTAATTGATTATAAAACAACACACTTGAGAAAGACGTTAATATGATGCACTCAACTCAATATCTGATATATTACGAATGAATTTAGACGCATATCTCTGTAGCAGAACGATGGGTCAAAGCGTGTCTGAGTACGAGTTAACTCGTAGTTTGGCTGCCGTGAAGAGTTTTCTGTTACATAAGGCAACTACCAGATCATTCGTAGATGTTTTTTTAAACATTCTATATGATTTTTAATGAATACTATGATTAATAAGGGTTTTTAACTTGACTGCCAAGACATTTTCAGGATTCCGGAACCAATTAAATTTAATTTTAAAATATTCATCAAAAAGCATATAAAATGTTTTTTTTAAAACATCCTACGAGTTATCTCGTACTTGGCTTATGTAACAGAAATCGCTTCACGGAAGTCTTTACTCAACTCCAGCTCCTATCTTAAATGTTACTTATACTGATCATTATGTTACAAAAACCTACTACCTACTCAACATATAATCTAAATGTATATTTGGATTATGAATTAAATTGAAATTGAGAATTCTATGTCTGCAAAATGCCAAAAACAAAAGAAAATAATATTCCATGAAACAACATTTTTTTGCATGATCGAGTTGCTCACTGACTCAACTTTGCACATTATCGAAAATTATGGTGTTGACCGAAATTTACTTGTATCGCAGACATATGTAGGTCGTTTTGTTCTGAAATATAACAATTATTAATATTATGTTAGTAAATGAGTGGTTTTGTAATTTGTGCCTTTTCAATCTTTTTGAAAAATTTTTTTTCCAAATATATTGTTATATCCTCAAAAATATTTAACAATATCGAAAGGTGAGGTTAGAACTATTGAAACTCTTAAACAACCTAGAAGTCTAAAGATAATTTATTTTAAGATTATTGTATGTTGTAGTGTTGCTATACAGTATCGGAAAGTATTTATCTTGGGTACGGTGGTTTCATGAGAGCGTAAAGAATAGCTTGCTTTATGTTGAGAGAGCATTACAATTTCTCCTCGACTCGCTCGAGGAAGGGATATTTACGTCACGACACAGAGATAGGAGAATCAGGGCGGTCCCGGCGGTCAGCTCAGGACGTCAGTATCATACCAGCAGCAGTCGGAGAATGTGCAATGAAGAAGAATTATTGACGATGATTTCACTTTGGATAATTTGAACAAATTAAACTGAATCATTGATTCAATTTAATCTGTCGGACGACAGGTAGATCAAAATATCTTGGGTGACGTGGTGGCCGCGAAAACAAAAGAAAATTCTCAAACATAAACAAAAGCAATCGATATTTCTGTAAGACAATAAAAACAAAAAACTTATTTCTAACAGAAAAACAATTATTTATGAATGGAGAGAAAAAAATATTTACAAGAAAAGATAAACCAAATTAAATATTTTGTGTACGGAATTATTTTATTAAATGTTCGAACAAACCACCATTTTGGGCCAAACAATAGCCGAATCTATTGTACTTTCTCTGCGGTTGTGTAAATAGGCGGCATGTTTCAAAAGGTAATAATTGTCACGATCTTGTGTTTTCGAAACCACAGCATGGCAAGCTGTGCCCTGTGTCGCATTGCCAAGTGGTCAGTTAATGCGTCGGGTGAGGTAACAGGAGGGGCGCACAGCAGTGCGTCTCTCTTGTTTATGTGGTATTATCATATCATTGCGTTCCTTGTTGCTCGTGTAGATTTCTGTCTATACCCCAGATAAAATGTTTCCGATACTGTAGATATAGAGCCTTACCCTAAAAAAATCATAGATTTTTGTTTCAAATGTAAATTTCAGGGGTGGAGGGACTAACTATCCCAGCGAGTGATGTAGATGTGGAACTTGATTGTGCGACAAAATAGATGAGAAATTACAAAAATTGTTTGTCCTACCCTTATTTTTTTAAAAACCACAATATTCACTTTGACTGATTTTTATTTAGATAATTTTACTCCCTTGTTCTCCATAGTTTTCAAGTATGAAAGTCCTGAGAATATATTACGAAGCGGAATTGATTTGCATTCAAAATATTGAATTAATGAATATCGGTGTGAATTCAAGATCCGAAAAAACCTCGCTATCTTAGAATAATTTTTTAAACTACTAACACATCCATCTCCACAATGATAGAACTATAACTGGCAGCATGCTTTTCCATTTCACAACTCAGATGTGCGTACCTTAGATATTTTTTCAATTACTATCTAATTTTTGACTCATAATATTCCTAAATTTTGAGAATTATTATTGCTAAGTTTGATTGTTTCTTCAGAAAAATGTTTGGTTGTTTATATTCAGAATGCATTTTTTGTATACGGATTCAAATGATCACGATTCAACTTTATTTTGTTCCTTCCCTTGTGTACAATTAAATTCCGATTAGCACCATAATAAAATGAAAGATAATTACAATTACTTTTTCGAACAATAAGGAGGTATATCGAAAAACAAGAAATATCAAAAAAATAGAATCACTCACAAATTGGGGTATTAGTTGGAAAATAGAGTATTAGTTGGGAATTGGTGGCATTAGTTGGCAATTATATCCAAGTAATTACAATCACAAGAATTAGTTGCATAGGAATTAGCGTACAAAATTCCTCCAGAGGTATTCACACAGTCTTAATGAATCTCAATCCATGTCATTACATCTGGCCTACTCTTCCAGATCCAAGATGCTGTAAGGCATTATATTGCTATCTAATCTAAATCTAGCTTTTTTTTTTCTGAAAACAATCTAGAAATTGGTATACCTAAATATTATATAAGACTGAGTATTTGGTCAGAAAAGACTTATCTGAATGATTGTTCCTTTGTAACTTATAAACTCGGTGACCTATTCATCCCATTTTTTTTTAAATAAAAAAAGCTTTTCTAGTTAGATTTAAGGTTAAAAACCGAATACCATAATACATGAGGGCAGTTAGATATCTCTGTCAAGCAAAGTTGTAGGGAAGCTTGCAAATCTATTTTTTTTTAAACATTAACTTCAACAGATCTGAAGGGAAACCTCCGAAGGAATTTTGTACACTAATTCCTATGCAACTAATTCTTGGGATAGTAATTACTTGGGTATAATTGCCAACTAATGCCACTAATTCCCAACTAATAACTCTAATTTCCAACTAATATAATAATTTATTGACTTGAAATAGGAATCCTAATACACAAGGTAGATAATTTAAGATATAACAATTTTCTTAACTAAAATCATACAAACAAGGAAAGTATATTAAGTACTTAAATAATATTTAAATATATACAGACATATACACTAAGGCAGGCATTTATAATTCAACACAAATGACGATACATAAAAATGAAATTAAATTAAATTTAAATCAAGCTCCTTTATGATATATTTTAGTAATTCAATCCAGAATGTTTCAAATACTGAAACGGATTTCAATGAAATGGGCAAATCATTAAATTGGACAAAGCCTTTAAAAAATATAGTGCTCATTGAACTTCTGAGGTGCGTTCGATTATAGACTCCTAGAGTGGAGTAAAGTATTTGAAGGTTTCTTAAATATACTCTGGAGTGACAGAAGGTTCTGACATCGGAAATATAGGTTATGTTGTTTGTTAAAAAAACAAAAAATGGCAAGAACAATGAAAGTTGATGAAAACCGGAGAAAATATTGTTGACAAATAGCAGATAACTTTTCTAGAATTTTGTTCGCCAATTGTAAATTAAATGTTAGTATCTATAGTAGGGAATGACAATAGTAGATTCGAAGGTCATGTGATGGTTTCGAAGCAGCTTTATTAAAAATAGGTCCTAGGTTAAGAATTCGAGTGGGACAGTATGAACTTGGTAGAACATATGTTTCTCCAAGATTACAACTATTATCAGTGAACAGTATTAAACACATACGCATAAATAATCTCAATCTTGGGTTGGATGTGAGAGTGTGAGACACAGCATAAAGAGATTTTCCGTCCCCCAGAGTTGGGTCAATTTTGTGGAGTTAAATAAACCCAGCTATTTTGTAGAGTTACGAGAGTTAACTCGGTAGCGAATACTCGGGTATATTCGAACGACCATCTTATAGTAAAATATACATAACTTTACGATTTTCGAACGCTATTTAGTAAATTATACCGATGGAGTTAATAATCGAACGCACCTCTGTAGTTTGTTCGAATTATATAAAGATTGTTATACCATAATTCGTGAGTTATTCATTTTCTTTATTTCTTGTTTTCCGATATACCTCCTTATTGTTTTAAAAAGTTATTGGAATTATCTTTCATTCTATTATGGTGCAAATCGGAATTTCATTGTGCAGAAGGGAAGGAACAAAATAAAGTTGAATCATGATCTTTTGAAACCGTATACAAAAATGCTTTCTGAATATAAATGTTATTCTGAAGAAACAATCAAACTCAGCAATAATAATTCTCAAAATTTAAGAATATTATGATTCAAAACTTAGCTAGAAATAGAAAAAATATCTAAGGTAGGCACATCTGGATTGTGAAATGGAAAAGCACGCTGTTCAAGACGCCAGTTATAGATATAATTTTAGATTTATGTAAGTGCTTTGTCCATATGATTTTATTTTCTTCTTGACGACAATAATTTTAATTTTTTTTTCTCTCTATCTCTCTAAGCAAACTGTGATTGAGTACTATTTACTATTTAATATTTTATCTTTTTATATTGTCAGATGTGATTGTTTCTGGTTTATGGATCGATTTTATAATTATTTATTGCATTGTTCATTATTGTAAATTGTAAACTATGCTTTGTCAAAGAGAATGTTATTTCTTCAGACAATAAAGTACATATTGATTGATTGATAGTTCATTATGCAGATGGGTATGTTAGTAGTTTGAAAAAGTATTCTAAGAAAGCAAGTTTTTTTTCGGATCTTGAATTCATACCAATATTCAGTAAATCAATATTTTGAATGCATATCAATTCCGTTCCGTAATATATTCTCAGAACTTTCAAACTATGAGGAATGTCAGGTACGTGTTGTGGTTTTTTAAGATATAAGAGGGTAGGACAAACAATTTTTGACCCCCATAAACCTAGCAAAACCATTTGCAAATTCTGAATTTCTAATTATGCCATAACTGTCGCTAATTTATTACCACAATTATAAATTTTTCGATCATCTTTTTTTTTTTTTATTCATGGTTCCCGTTAGGATTATATGAAGCTGGCAGAACCACGTCGTCGTACTTATCTACTTATGGAAAATACTAATACTATCATAATATGTCGCTAATTAATTACCACCTCGGAAAATTTGCGCTTTTTTTTAAATTCATGTTCTGCTAGGTTTATATGAAGCTAGCAGAACCACTTCCTTAATTATGAAAAAAAAAGAATAGTCCATAATTTATGCTAATTTATTACCACATAAGAAACTTGTCGCTCATCTTTTTTTGTAAAAAACAATATTTTATTAAAAAAAATTCAATATCTACTGAAGGCTATCAAACGTATAGGTTTACCTATTAGTTACATAACAAGTTTCTCTAATTTGTCTCTAATGTATCTCATATACAGGGTCTTTCTGAAATTTGAACGATAAATGAAATATGGAGTATTGTATAAGACTTAACGACACAATTTTTTTTTATTGAAGCAATCAAAAATTTTCATATTTTACTTATGCACTGGTTTGATTATTCAGTCCGCAGCGCGTCTCTGTCCAATAGCGCAGCGCGTCTCTGTCCAATAGCATTGTGTTAACATATGGTATTCCCCCAGTGTTGCCAGTTTATTTTCATATCATAAACACTAGTTATGATATTTGGCTTAAAATGAAAACGGAAGAAAGACACTGAATTAAAATGGGGCCATTTCATTTCATGATGAAGCGTTATGAAAAGTTATTGATAATATGCGATAATAAATAATGTATGTTAACCATTTGCTCTATGGATGCATATTGTTGGGTATTCACTTAATCCTCTTCACTTTTTACATTCTTACGAAAAAATCTCTATTGATTGGTGTAGAAGTGTTTATGTGTGTCTTGCCACAGAACATGCCTACTTTGAACTTTTGATATCACAATTTCCTTAGCACATGATGCCATGTTGGCATGGTGATGGCGACATTAATTAAATATCGCTCACAAATTAAACAACGTTGAATTAAGAGCGCGCGCTTACTCGTTAAGCGATATATTGCTCATGTTTTGTGGCAGCTTTAATTTGTTTGAATTAATTTTTCATTGCTCTGTCATCCACGATTTTTCTCTTGCTGGCCGAACACATGTTATTTTCAAAACGCCAAGCGCCATTGCTATAAAATCTCGATCAGGCCCAAGTCTACTTCTATTGAAACTTGTATCGAAGTTTAATTGAAAGCATTCATCATTAAATTAATGTGAATTCTAACAAAATTCTGAAAATAGGATGAACACAAAGAAAGTGGTGAATGCTGTCTATATATCGAAACATAGTTGAATTATCTATATATAGGTAGGTATTACCTATGTAGGTGTATTATTTACTATACCATAGAGTAATCGGCGATTTAAAAAGAAAACTTGTTTCAATTTTATTGGTTCACCCTGTATGTAAGGCGAATATTTGTATATTTGTTTCATCTTAGAACCAGTCACACGACCCGTGGCAAAACCCGCTATAAGAAAGTGAAGAGTATTAAGTGAATACTCATCCATAGAAATATCAATTGACATTGAAGAAAATTTTTCAGACATTTCTGCAATTGGTTAATATAAATTATTTATTATTGTATATTATCAATAACTTTTTATAACGCTATTATTATGAAATGAAATGCCCCATTTTAAGTCAGTGTCTTTCTTCAGTTTTAATTTTGAGCTACAGTGCGCTGCGGACTGAATAATCAAACCAGTGCACCAAACAATGGTAAATAAAGTCTCACACAACACTTCATATTTCATATATAGCTCCAATTTCGGAAATACCCTGTATATGCGATACATCAGCGACAGATCAGGTAAATTTACTGTATCATGCCTATTTGCTTGTTATGGAACTAATAGGTATACCTACACTATACGTTTGATAGCCTTTAGTAAACAATCAAATTTTGAAAATACTGTTTTTTACAAAAAAAGATGATCAACAAATTTCTTATTGTGGTAATAAATTAGCGACAAATTATGGCATAATTGGAAATCAAAATTCAAATGGTTCTGCTAGGTTTATGAGGGTCAATTTTTATAATCTCTCAACAATTTTGTTGGACAATCGAGTTCTACATCTACATCACTCGCTGGGATAGTTTATCAATTACTATACTCTCTCTACCACTGAAAAATACATTTAAAAGAAAAATCTATAATTTTTCTAGGGTAAGGGACCTCTATATCTATACCAACACTGAGAGGAGATCATTAGTGTTTTTTTACGTTCAGTTCGGAACACTAATAATAAAATTTTTGAAAATTTAAAAAAACCCCGACACAAAAAAACCTCTAGCAGATTCCAGGTGATTCTGCAGCATCACGAAATTGGGTACAAAAATAGTTTCTAACAATGTCTCGGATAAATTCAAAGATGGGCCAAATCGCTCTGGTAGTTTCAAAATGGTGGCTGCTGGAAAATTAAAATCTCAATCTTTCATTTTCATACCAATATTGGCAAACTATAGGTCTTTTGAAAGATCTTTATGAGCTCTACAACTTTCATTCTTTTTTATTTTTTCTAAGATTAGGTACACACAAATCAAAAATCGGTGTAAATTAACATTTATGAGAATTAATAATTTTTGTTCACCCTGTATGCTTCTTTCATTTGAAATTTATTAGCTCCAGTCAATCAGATACTATTTGAGTTTTCCTTCCACTGACAAACAGACCATCATTGTATTTTGACATTTCTGGATTTCAAAGTTAAATAGTAGATATTTTTCTAAAGGTGGATTTAGTCAACTTTTTTTAGCAATAGCAATAGGAATACGAATAGAATAGCGTAAGAATAATTATGTACTGAACCTATTTTATACAACGAATTTAAATTTTGAGATAACTTTAAGAATGACAGGACACGTATGAAAAGTGACAGTTCGCTCAGTTCTGTATTCTAGTAAATATAACTGTTTGTATTGTTTATATTTATATAAAGCATCGACTGCATTGCAAGAACGTCTCAGCAGTTTAATTGTGATCAAAAAATTTACATGGAACTATGAAACATGTATTCGTTTCTGTCAGTTGTCATGACGTGCGCATTGTAGACAATATTTTAGCAATAGCCGTAAAATTCTGAAAGTTGGAATAATCAAGATAGGTTATTGCTGAAATTAAAATAGTTGACTAAATGAAACCCTTTGAGTCAACAGATTCAACTCGTTATTGCTATTACTATTGCAAAAAAAGTTGACTAAATCCAGTGATTTTAGGATTAAAACCCAAGTACTATCTATATCCTAGTGTGCTGGTTATAGGTACTTTTCTTTTGATTTGAGTCAGATTACATAGAAATATTAGGAATAATTTATAGGAATATTAGGAAGAATTTATAGAGATTTGGATCATTCACCAACTTTTGATTGAATGAAGTTTAAGGTTTATACAAAAATAGAATTTCTGTTTTTTTTTTATTTGAGCTGGATTACATAAAAATATTAAAAGTGTTCAGAGAGATTTGAACTCTTCTGTAATGTTTGTTTGAGTTTTATAGAAAAATAGAAATGCTGTTTGTATTTTCCAGTGAATAAATGTCCTATTTTTTCTAACACATGATTCGTTAGCTTGATTGATGGGTTTTTTAGAATCAATAATTAAATTTTGAAATCTACCTTTTCGACTAGCTTTTTTATTTTGATTTGGGGGTGATGGGAACTATCTTTTCCTTTGAGACTATCAAAAAAAGTATTAGAAGAGCCATACATGGGCAAACAAACCACATGACATTTTCAACAAATTTAAATAGTCACAAATGTTGGAAAACTACTAAAATGAATTAATGTGAATCTGAAATAAAAATTCCAATAAGAAAAGAACTAGTATCCTTCTAGTTTCCAGTGTACTTGCTAGGTTGTATCATCATGAAAAAAAAAATCTTTCTATTTAAATTATTTCATAAATTTGAAAATATACCATTTTACGTATCTTTATTGGAAGATGTGTATACTACTGATTCAGTAATAGTAACCCTCCTATAATGACACTCTGGGAGTTAGCAGATAAAGCTGCTATTCCTAGGGATATCACAAGTTCACGTTAATAGCTCTGTTCTGAGTACAAGGATATAAATGTTCTGAAGGAAATGAAAAAGAAAAAAGTTTATAGGCGTAGAACCTTCAGAAATCAAATAATAGTTTTTTGGATAGACACAGCAGAAAAATGCCAATACTTGTATGAAACAATAGAATGAGACCACGCAAATGTATTTTTCTGGTCTACGAAAAATTGCCCTGTAATATTTATGAGAAATCTGTGGTGTTCAGAAAAGTTAACTCCTACCATTTCGCAAAAAAAACATTAATGATTTCAAAATTCTACTTTTGTATATACCTAAAGGAAACATTGTAAGAAAAATAAACAATTTTACAGAATTGAAATAAACAGACAACAGATAACATGCTAGCTATGAACATCACTAAACCAACATAACCTATTATTACTGAGGTTGCTCTCTTACCTGCTGTAATTTATGAAATGTTAATGAAGCTATTTTCCTTTTAAACGCATTTATACAAATTTTTCATATTTCAACACATTCAATGCCCAGACTGCCCCTGAGGCGGGCACATAACAATGCTAGGCACGCCAAGCCTGCCCAAAAGGTGTTCGCGCATATATGAGTTTCAAAGTTGCATAAAATTCCTGAGTCAGTTGGTCGTCGCACGCTATTGAGTTTGGGCATACCACAGGAGTTCGAAGTGTTACGTGGCATGTTGGTTTTCAGAATTTGTATGCGTGTTGATATTATTTAGTGTGTTTTGGAGAATGTAGTGGTGTCGATTATTTGTTCAGCTACTATTCATTTTGTTTTCGATATTAAGTGATTTTTTATTGATAAACTCAATTATTTGGTTTGAATGAACCAAATAAATCATAATGCCCGCCCAGAGGCGTTGACAGGCACATAGCTATGATCAGAATGTTCTTTTTTATATTACGAAGTATTCAGTTTTAATTATTATTATATGTTAGTTTTGAAATATGCACTTTTTTGTTCTCTTTAAAATATCTTATTTGAATACAAACTTATTGTTCTATCACCACTTCCATCAAACGCCTCAGGGGCGGTCTCCAGCACATAACAGGTTATCGGCTTGCTCTGTGCCTAGACCGCCCCAGGGACGTTTTTTTTTTCAATTTACACCAAAACCCATGTTGGTATAAAGGATACCTAGCATCTACTAACGTCAAATTGAAATATTCCCGGAAAAAAATAGGTAGCACGAGAACAACTCATACATGTTACCGGGGCAGTGAATGTGTTGAGAAATACATTTAAATGAACAAATTGTTTAACTTTGATCAACATTGAAACATCTGAATATAAATTATGTGCTTTTTAGGTTAAGGTGCATTTAGTCAACATCACTTTTAAATTGTGCTTAAATATATGTTAAAGTCGAAAGTTGAACCTGTTATATCAAATGGCACTATTTATACAACAATATTAAGTTTATGCTAAAAACATGTGACCCTGAAAATCCCAACTTTAAGAATCTTACAATTATGCTAAAAATACAGAATACGAATACATGTTCCAATTGGAGTAAATGATCGTACATCTCTTTGGACATTCTCATAAATTTGAAATGTTGTCGGAAACACTAAAACTTGTATAAAATAGGTTTTATAATAATTATTTTTAGCTTATTTTATACAATGCTTATGCTAAAGTTACGTTTATGTTGACTAAATGCACCTTTAGTTATATTTGTAAAATTCTTCCATGGTGACCTTGAAAATTTGCATTGTGAGTGTGATTTCAATCACTATATCATTTATTTTTATATTTTAATGTACTTGTAATGAACATCTAATTATGCACACTCAACAAATTATTCAACAAAAAATGTCTTACCTTGGGAAGTCCTCAAAAATATTTCTTGTGGTTCTGAGTTGGCAGATCCACTTGCCAGCCTGAGAGATATCACCTGATCCCCTTCAACTTGAACACTAAGTATCCCAAGAGCCCTGAGTTGTTGAGAGCCTTCATTGGCTAGCTGTCTAAAGCGTAACGCTGCTTCCCTAGGAATGGACAGCGTTACACGCACAGAGTTCCAGGGCTCCAGTTTGCGTATTTTCACTGAGTCACCCAAAATATCATTCAACCTGTTTAACACTATGTTCAGCTGTGTAGGGAACCTGGGGTCTGACAGGTCCCCTTCACAGGTCACAACTGTAGATAGTTCGAAATGTCCGTCACTATTTGCTGCCATCAAAAATCAGCATGGCGATGTGCATTCACTCCTGTTGCTTGTCACATTCCCTTGAGGAGCCATGTGAAGCAATTCAGGCACCTAAAAAAATTACCCATATTAATATACACTCCAAACCTATTACAAACTAGAGATTAAAAAAATATAGTTTTCCAAAAGTGGTAATATAAATAAACAACCCACTTCCGTGAAAATTTGCACTTATGATAAAATGAACATACATATTTATTAATTATGAGCAACTAAAAGACACCAATATCGCGAAAAACGAAGATGGATCTGATCGCAGCCATCTTGTTCGACGGACGGGGGAGTGTTATTCCATGTGTTCAAATGGATATTTTATAACTCGTAGACTCTACTTCATAGGAAAAATATTGAAATTATGCAAATAATACGATTTAGAATATTTCTGCCAAGTTTGCATTCCTCCTCTCATACATGAGTCCGAATATTTGTTACGGAAATTGATTTGCTTACGGCCAAGATACATTATATACCCCATTTTATGTGACATACTTTTGACACTCAAATCCAGAATTTCGCTGGAATGTCCTGCGAAGCACTTATCTAGTTAAACTATATGATCACTTTTTCGTACAATTTCGTGTAAAAAGACTGTAAAAACACTCATAATCTTATTACAAATAATTAAACGCTTTCAACAATAACAACTGGACGCCATTCATCATGCGTAAACTGAATGCGCGTTGACATAGTGGAAATCGAACTATCACGGAAATAATTTCGACAATTACGTCAAAGGACAGAAATGACAGCTGCGCACGGGCGTGCATGAGAATATGTGTGTCCATGACAGAGTAGTGGGTAAGAGAAATCACTTGCCCTATTTATGATTGGTATAGTAAAATTGTCTTGGAATCCTTGAAATGCTTGGAAATGCGGTCATTCAAGGTTTCATTCGTGAAAGTAGATATCTGGTGAGATTCCGGTTAAGCCAATTACAAGTCAAAATAGCTCGTCATGTGACAGACTGTACTCGTCTGAAATGGGAAAACTTCGAGAATTTTAGCAAAAGATCAATAAAATAATTATGTTATCGGATATAATCAAACTATATATGTATTAAGTGTAAGGTTAAGTGGAAGAACAAGTACTGCGATGTTCATCACAGAATTTGAACTTCGCCCATTATTTTCAATAATTATGTACCTAGATTAATTGTAATTCGAAAAAAAAATGGTTGAAAATAATAAAGACGATATTATTATTATTATATTGATAATGAAGACAGCAAAGAAAACAAATGAAGCACTCTCTAATCGGCAACGTGTAATTGATGCGCAGGCGCGAAAATGAAAGCGTATTGGTTGATGTTCGGTTGCTCTAACAACGCGCTACCAATATGACAAGGAAAGACATATATAGCCCGACTGCACTTTCATTGCTTTGCTCTTGTGGCCAGTTATCAATATTCGTAATTAATAAGTATATGCATACATTGCCCATGCGCATTTTTTAAGCGATAGCCGTAGTTGGAGTGCATTCTCTAACGAGACGTCATGTTTGTCCTTCCCCCACTTAATGAATAGTTCCTCTCAAAAGTGTCCGAAGCGAAGCTATTGCGAGAATTCCATAGGCGTACCAAATGATTTAGTAAAAGCGATACACAAGACATATCATGAATTTGATACCATTCGCCATCATTTCATTTTCCGCTACTGAAAAGTACTCAACCCAGGACATTTTTGCAAGGTAACAGTAAACAAAATTGAATGAACTACTCTATACCGGATGTCAACGAATCTATTAGACAAGTCATAACTTGGGGGGATTGGCGCGGTGGGTTAGCGTCCGACTCATGATCGAAAGGTCGTGAGTTCGATTCTCGGCCAGGGCAGAAATTTTTCTATTTAATTAGAGAGAATTAAATGTTAAATTTCGTAGCCGGGCCGAGGATGGTCCTCGACGTGTTTTAATAATAATATTCCACTTGTGTCTGGCCGAATGACGAAATGTCCAAGCCAAAAAGAAAAAAAAAACTTTTAGAATATTAGGGGTATCGAAATGAGATTTAGTATAGGTATGTGTTATGTGAAAAGGAGAGTTTTCGAATATTCTTCACTTACCGGTCACTTCCGGTTTCACCGGAAATGGCTCCGGTTCTGAATTGTTAAACGGAACACCCTGTATATTGTAACATTTTTGTATTTCTAAGACATTTCTGGATCAGAATGTGACATTTTAAAAAGTTTTAACGCCTACTTATTTTTTTTAGAGTCTCTTAATATTGCATCTAAGTGGACGTTAACTAATCTGAAACCTCAGGTGATGTCAGAAAATTACAATCGCAAAGTTTCAGTCACTAGTATGATAGATAGGAATAAGACAAGTTGGCAAAATCACATTTTCGTGTCTAACTATTATTTTTCAAATAACGACCATTTTTTGACAAGCACTTTCCGAAAAAATGATATTTTGACGAATCTAACGATATCATTTATTTGCGATTGGATTGAAAATAAGAACATACATTAAATATTACTAAGGAAAATACTGGATAATAATTTATTCACTTTGCTTGCCATGATGCATAATATTTTGCAGTTGTTTTCATCTATCTATCAAGTCTTCTTTGGAAAACAAAACACTCACTTAGATTATGACAGCTTTGTGAGCAGACAGTAAAAGTTCCTTATTTTTCGTTAAATTTCAGTTTAATTTTTCTTCAAAATAATGGATACTCAAAGTGAAGGCGGAACAGAGGCTTATGAATGAAGATACTGAGATTAACGTTCTTGCTATGGTTGAGTTGATAAAACGGTTTCTTCAAGAGAAATCAGTCAAGAAACGCAGATAAGCCATGAATCAGCAAGAAAAATACTGAAAAAGCACGGATATCGAGCATTTAAATATCAGTTATATCAAAATTTGTATGCTGACGATAGACGGGTAGTGTTTTGTGTTTGGCGGCTCAAAATCATAGAGTTAATCCAAATTTTATCAACTTTATTCTATTTTCCGACGAATCACGATTTACAAATAATGGTATGTTCAATAAGCAAAATATTCGGTGCTGGGCCCAACAAAATCAACATGCAATGAGAGACGGCAATTTTCAAGAAAGGTTTGGCGTCAATAATAATGTGGCAAATATTGATTCAAGGTCAGTTAACAGGTTTTCTTCAAAATGAAATCGAGGATCATCTTTAATAATCTACCTTTAGAAGTTTTACGGCAAATTTACTTCCAACAAGATGGAGCACCCCCTCATAATACCAGAGAAGTTCTTAATTACTTAATAGAGCATTTTAGTAATCAAGTTATTGCAACCAATGGTCCAGTACGGTGGCCTGCCCGCTCACCGGATCTCACTGTGCTCGATTTTATTTATTTGGGGATATGTTAAAGAAATGGTTTACTATGCAACAGCCCCAGCCACTCTTGAAATCTTAGAAGAAAGAATTATACGGGCATTTAGAAGTATAACGCCTCAAATGTTACGAAATGTGTCGAGAGAAACAATTGAACGAGCTGAAATGTGTCTTGAACAAGGAGGAATGCACTTTGAAAATTAACTACACTGAAAGTAAATAAATTATTATCCATGGCACACTTGACAAAAGTAAATAAATTATTATCTAGTATTTTCATTGGTAATATTTAATTTATGTTCTTATTTTTAATCCAATCGCAAATAATTTGTATCATCAAAAAATATTTTTTTCGAAAAGTGCTTGGCAAAAAATGGTCACCATTTCAAAAATAATAGACACAAAAATGTAATTTTGCCAACTTGTCTTATTCCTATCTAGTCACTAAAACTTTGCGATTGTAATTTTCTGACATCACCAGTAGGTCCTCAGATTAGTTTACGCCCGATCATGGCCACGATACACTATTAAAAGTGACATTTTAAAAACATTTCAAAATGTCACATTCTGATCCAGAATTGTCTCAGAAATCCAAAAATTTTACAATATACAGGGTGTCCTATTTAAAAATTCAAACCCCGAGGCATTTCCGGTGAAACCGGAAGTGACTGGAAACTGAAAAATATGCGAAAACTCTCCTCGTCACATACCATTTACCTATACTAAATCTCATTTTGATACACCTAATATTCTAGAAGTTATGACTAGTTTAATAGATTCGTTGACACCCGGTATATACCCACTTATTGACCTAACAAACGTAACCTTTGAACCGCTGCATGTCATGACACTGCTGCAAACGATGATAATCGTGTCCACTCGTGTTTTCCCCCTCACTACCTACCATTGTGCTGTCTCTCGTAGAACTATAATCTTTGATACTGAATTCACTCTAGGATGTGATTATGGAGAGTAGAGGTGAGAAAAACTATCTCTGTTACAAAAAGTGTCCCACTTATTAACCTATAACAAACGTAACCTTTGAACCGCTGCATGTCATGACACTGCTGCAAACGATGATAATCGTGTCCACTCGTGTTTCCCCCTCTCTACCTACCATTGTCAAAGAGTAGAGGGGACAAGAGAAATCACTAACCCTATTCATGAATGAAATAGTGAAATCGTTTCAAAATCCTCCAAATGCTGTCACTTTTGATTTCATTCGTAAATTAAGAGTTTGGTTTAGGATGGACTTAGCCAATTAGGAGTCAGGAAAGCCTGTCATGTGACATCAAGTGTCAGGGATCGTTCACGAGGAAACGCTTCGGACCTTCGGGTGTTTTCGTATAAAAAAATGTAGGAAATATCAAGGTTTTTGAATGGGATGAAATCCCATGTGGTCTGTGATGAAATATAGAAATATCAAGGCATGAAATTGAATCGATAAATTGACACAATTGAAATTTCAACATTTCTTGATTTATAAATGATTATTTTAGTCATCAGAATGCGTCGAAGAGTTTCACTTATTGACGATGGATATATAATATGGACTCCATTTTTGTTAGGCAGGCTACCTATTCCATGGATACTTCGCTAGGATTGATGAAAATGTGATGAAAACAGGTTATTGTTGACTGTAGTGACTTATATACTAGCCAAGTTAATGCATACCCAAAGAATCCCATAAGGGGATGTGTTTTTGTCACTATATAACAGCGGCAAAAATTTGCCCTAACTTTTCCAGGGACAAAATGGAACCTAACTTTTAAAACGGTCTAGCAGAGTTGCTAAGGACCGATGACGGTTCTAAATGACCTAATATGTAAATTAAATATGTATTCATTAAATTGCTTCTCTAGTTTTTTTTTATCGAAGTAAACTAACATTTATAATTCAAGTTTTACTATAGTTCTCGGACTGTGTGTATCGAATAGTGTGAATATTTTTTTATTAAAGGATTTGCAATTGTAGCTGTATGAATGATGTAAATGTGCTTGATTGGAAATCATTAAAACAATTTATTGTAATAAAATCCATACTTTTTCAGCTTATTTATTATCACAAAACAGTTTAAAATTGTTCATCATAGAACATGCACCTCATATGCGAAAATTACAAAATATCCTGAAGTGTTTTTTTTCTAATAATTGGGAATTACCCTTGCCATCAACACAACAGCCTTTTTTGCTGAAACAAACTTCTCCACTCTTCACCTGAAAAATTAATTTTTATTTGAAAAAAAATTGAGAATAGACATCACAAGAATAAGAAAATAAAAGTTGAGGTATTATGTAAATAAATCTAAAATTAAAACTATAAGTACTCATAGATATCGGTAACCTAATTACATTGTTTTTTGGATCGTACTACACTCCACGAAAACCTCATCAGACCAGTTTTCTATAATTGACATAGTTGGAAATCTTAGTACCCCAAAACTGAGAAAGAAGCTTGTCATAGGTATGCTCTTTCCAAAACATTTTGTTATGTTACCTTAAAAAATCAGCATACCTCAATTTCCCTCTTATTTATGGCGACCTTTGAAATATCGGGGAAATCAATTTGTACATTGATACTTCTGTCTTGTAGGCCAATTTCAAAACTATTCAGTTTCCTTAAGAGATTTATTGAAAGGACTGTGCAGGAATACATTCTTGTGAGCAATACATGAAACAGAAAACATAGGGTGGAACAAAAATCATATGCTATTGTAAAAAAAGTACTCAATGGGATTTATATCCCCAGACATGTCCTGACAGTAATCCTAAATTTAAAGTTTCTGAAAAATTGAAACATGTTTTTACTTCATCTTCATATTTGTGCTATAAACTTTGAATATTAAATGATGTAATGACTCATTTTGGTATTGAAAAAATATGTTTCTAATATAACAAACTTACATTTGAATTATTTGTGCTTCAGTATCTGTAACTTTTTCAATTTCTTGGTCCTTCTATTACTAGTTTCTTCACTTTTGAAATTTCGGTGGCATACTTACACAATATAAAATAATCTTATTTGAATTTCAATAAATAAATTCGCTTTCTGAAAAATCTATATTCTAGTCTGAAGGAAGTGAGCGATGCAGTGTTTTGTGATATATCTAAAGCTTTTTACTGTTACGTAAGCTTCATCTCTACCGCTTCAGACGACGAAGCTTCAATTGGTTCGAGTCCTATCTAAGTGAAATAACCCAAATTGTGAAAACTGATAGTGCAAATTAAGAGATATTCACTATTTTGGCAGAACACACGACTATCTTCTTGCAAGAACTCAAATTATCTTCGTAGTAAATGACTCGTATATGTATGAATTAATTTATATCTTCTCTGAACTACCTTTCATTTACCCATAAGATGACAATCTTCTGACTATAAGTATATTTTATTTGGAGATGGAAAATTCTAAATATAGTGGATATTTTTTTCTAAAGAGCCATGGAACCCTCTGTGATGGTTCGGAATTCACTAGCCAAAATCAAGATATCTTCATAGAATGAAAAGTCTACGCTTACTTGTGAAATCCATGTGTTCATTAAAAAGTGATATGTATACTTAATAATAGTCATTAACCTTATCGATCTTGACAGTGGGCCTTGTTCTTCGACCAACTGCTTGGTTTAGATCCTCCTCCTCCGATTATCTCATGCGGGGTGTTACTGAAAAATAAAAGAAGAACTGATTTAGATTGTTTTCTCTACTCGCCTTTGTTAGTAGGGCTCACCTTTTCCGTATAAGTCATTCTAAGATAGCTGGAAGCAGCCTAGACTGTCGCAGACCAGGATTCATCGATTTCTCAACTTCATCAACATATTTTATGTTATCTACAATGAACTCTCTGATTTTGTTCAGGTCAGAGGGTTGTTAGAGAGGTAATAGTCCGGCAGAGATGGGCAGTGAATGGCTTGGTGATAGTTTGTATCGGAAAGTTTAATGAAACAATGTCCTCGGGGACATTTTCCAACGCCCTCAATGTTCAAGTCAATTTATCGACTAGAGACATCAGTACACTTTCCTACCTTTCCTTCTTCCTTCGTGGAAGTTTCCGTGTTCCCAAAAAGGCTGTTTACGAAAAAATCACTTTGGAAAAATCACCAGATCTTCAAGAAAAATCGGGCAGTCATCTGATTTTTGACAGATGTAAACATTGTAGTAAATTTCAAGGATTTCATCTTATTTTCGCGCCAACTGTTCTGTGAGGGATCTTGTTGCTGCAAACGATGATAATCGTGTCCACTCGTGTTTTCCCCCTCTCTAGCTGTCTCTCGTAGAACTATAATCAAAGAGTGTTCGTAGAACAATAATCTTTGCTATAATCTTTGATACTGGGGCGCGTTCCAATACTCCAACTTCTCATCCTAACCGATCATAAACTCGGTGGACTTATTAACTCGTGAAAGTCGTTCCTATACTCCGGTTGATTTCACGAACTCGAGAGTCCGTGAAAAAGTTGAAATATTTCAACCGCATGCGCATTGCACATTATAGTTAGAAGTGATTAAAGGTTAAGTCATAGGTTATATATTTCATTTTCAAACTAAAGCCTGTGCTTGAAAAGAAAATGAGTATTATGACAGAAACGCATTTTTTATCAGTGGATGATAAAGGAAATGTTGTGATCGAGGGGTGGAAATCAATCTGCTCTAGTACATAATGCAGGTTTGTTTACAGTGTATGGGAAGTGGGCAAATGGGGTTAATGGAGTATTTGATTTTATTATCTACAAATTGTTTCAGTACTCCAGTAATGGCAAGAATCTTCCCTTCAATTCCTTCCATTGATATATTATAAATTTCAATGTAAATTTGAATTATTTTGGACGAATACCTTATTTGTTTAGTTTCGTTCCGAAAGAATCAAAATGACAATTGACAAAATATGTAAAATTTTTCACTCATCCTCCAACCGAGTTGGGGTATTGGAACGCGCCCCTGAATTCACTTTAGGATGTGATATGGAGAGTAGAGGCAAGGAAAACTATCTCTGTTACAAAAAGTGTCCCTAAAATAAAAATCAAGATGGCGTTACTGTACCAGAAAATTGTTTTTAAAGAAATTGATATATGGTATTTTATTAATTAGAGGATTGAAATACTTTCATCAACTACTCTAGTAAATTCAAGTATTTTTAAATTTCACTATTTCCACTCAGCTGACTTCATTTTATCTAAAACAACGATATTCAAACCACACACTATAGTACACGAGCGCTATTCTGGCCACTTTACATATTTTTTTTTGGTGGCCACTATCTACGAAAGCACCCTGGGGTCACGCTCAAACAAAACTCATAATGACTTCTTTCTCATTGTAATGACCTTTTTTCATTATATTAACTTTTATATTATTTGCCTTTATATTTTCTTATTGATGTTATGGAAACATCATAATAAATCATTATTAATAATGAAATATTTTGGAACCCTTATTACACTATGCCTTTTTCGTGCCTATTTGTCTGCCTGACTGCCGGTGGCTGAAATTTTATTTGAGGCATGGAAATAAATAATGTTCTATTTTTTTTCCCTGAATCAAGGGGATTTCAAGGACGTTTGTGGAAATGTCAGGTTTGCCAACACAGTAATTATCTATTAGGCAATCCGAACCACTTGACCCAATATGGCGGTTGTTGGCACACAAACCACCGACATAACCTTAATCTAGACTGCTGATCCCGTATGATGAGAATTCATCCAATTACAAGATTTCGAAGAGCTTTTAGAGCATGCGTATTTTGTGTCTGTGACGGTTCAAAATCACATAATGGCTCCTCGTTAGATGTCAATGTCTGAAATGACATTATTTGTGCTTTCTGCGCTTTGCGCAGACACGTTCTCGTAAATTCTATTTGGATGAATTTTTCGAGTGGTGCGGATATGACCTCTAGCGGTCTAGATTAAGGTTATGTCGGTGACACAAACTGATAATCGCCATAAGAACATCATTGTCAGTGTGCTCCTTTGGCTAGTAAAAGTGTATTTTTGGTTATTTTCGGAGCTTTTGTGTCGTTAATTAATGATATACAGATCGAGAGTGATTACATGAAGACACTATTGTTGAAAAGCAGAGGCTTTGGTGAACGGTATGCTTGAAAATACATCCTCATCTTCTGTTTACATTTTTATCAATGTGTTTGTTACAGGTATAAAATGAAGTTGGGATTAATCAGTGATTTAGATCCTTCTACACTGGATATTTCTGAACTGAATTGTTCAATTGTTGGTGCTTCTCCTGTTATGAGTATGGATATGATTCCGTGGTAAATATCTAGTTACATCACACATGCACTCTGAATATGGGGAAAATACTTCTCCTACTTGTTTTTGCCTCCTGAACACGAATCCGGAAGAACATGCGGCGGTCTCACACCTTTCCCGAGATAAGAGAACACGTTAAGAGAACTTTAAAACCTCATTTTCAAGCACCGTTTTCTCGCACAAAACTCTCTCAAAATGCCTCCTTCTTCTTACCAGCATAAACAATACACCCTAAATCACTTATTTTCGGCACAACTTTGCACAAAATATCGTCATTTTTATCGAAAAAATCCTCCTTACACAGTTCCAAATAAATAAATTTCATACTTTGACACATGGAATTTAGTAACTTCGCCTTATTTTTCATGTTGGTAATAAATCACCGCCCACAACAATTGCACACATAAATGAGGGGGAAACTATTTCTCATATTTGAATTCGAAAAGTTTCCAACTCAATTGTTAATATATAAGTGGAATATCCCACTACCAAAATGTATTTGGTTTTAAAACTCGTTTTGACTCGTTTTATATATGACGTCGTTTCAACGCCAGAATGGATGTATTTGATTCACAGGACGAATACGTTTTGAATAGATGGGCGCCAAAAAACAGCTCATGTAAAATCAAGCAGTCATCTGATATTTGACAGATATGTAAACGTAGAGGTTATTATATATATATATATATATATATACATATAAATATATATATATATATATATATATATATATATATATATATATATATATATATATATATATATATATATATATATATATATATATATATATATACAATACTCAAAGAGAGGTAAACGTTATTCCCCATAAGACAATGGTGACACTAATAGAAAGAGATGAAAGATCATTTGTGACGTATGTGGACATGTCATGGCCACCATTCTCTCTGGACAGAGGTGGACTAGCGCAAAGTGAGTAAACGTTATCTGAATAGGAGGTACTAATAAGCTCTAGCCAATCAGAATCTTGTAGCATTCATCAGTCATAGTGACGTACATGGACATGAGTACAGGTGGCCCACGTAACATACAGAGTGGTCCAATATACATTCTAGAGCCTGTAACTCTCAGATACCAGAGTGAGTAGAGCGCTAGTCCGCCACTGTCTAGAGAGAATGGTGGTCATGACATGTCCATATACCACTATGACTCACAAATGATCTTTCATCTCTTTCTATTAGTGTCACCATTGTCTTATGGAGAATAGACTCTCCTACTCAGATAACGTTTACTCTCTTTGGGACTAGCGCACTTCGCACTCTGGTTTCTGAGAGTAACATGTCAGATCAGAGAGTTACATGCTCATGAATGTATATTGGACCACTAATGTCCATGTACGTCACTATGACGGGTTAGTGCTACGAAATTCGAATTGGCTAGAGCTTATTAGTACCTCCTATTCAGATAACGTTTACTCTCTTTGTATAATACTAACCAAAGAGAGTAAACGTTATCCGAATAGGAGAGTCTATTCCCCATAAGACAATGGTGACACTAATAGAAAGAGATGACAGATCATTTGAGTCAGAGTGACGTAGATGGAAATGTCATAGCCACCATTCTCTCTGGACAGGGGCGGGCTAGCGCGTATCTGAGAGTTACAGGCTGGACCACTCTGTATGTTACGGGGGCCACCTGCCCTCATGTCCATGTACGTCAATATGACGGGTTGATGTAACAAGATTCTGATTGGCTAGAGCTTATTAGTACCTCCTATTCAGATAACGTTTACTGTCTTTGAATACTGACAGGGTTACGGCGAAACCTCCATTTTGATGACGTCTGATAAGTGCCAGAATGGCCAACTTTATGGAACTTATTTTCAAATTTCGAAGAGAAGAATGGATCTATATATCTTGGCTGAATCAGGAAAAATACATCGAATGAAATTTTTCTTGTAGAATGTATTATTAAGGCCCCAAAGAACAATATGGAAGGAAGCCAGAAAGATCCTTTCACATGGTGTCAGAATTATCTTTTGGAAATGAGTGAAAAGTTATGAAATCAAATTTGCACTTGTAAGTATCGTTCGTATAGCTTTTCACACTGCATGTGGTCCCAGGTATTTTCTCGAAACTACGAAACACAATTATTACTACTACTGCACTATAAACTGTCTTGTTAGATGATAAATTAAACACTACTGCAATTATTGACAAAGATTAAGTTCTGCTCTTTGCTATTGATCAACACACTTTATGTTCAAACCAAAATAAACAGGACATTTGCAAAACTTACAATCAAGAAGAACAAAGATAAATAAAATACAAACAATTAAATAATTTGTATATGTTGGCAGCAGTGGCACCCTTTTCTCACCTTACGTCTGGTCACCCGAACTCTCATAAAGCTGTTTTATGCCGTAACCCTGTCAGTATTATATAATAACCCTGGTAAACGTAAAATTCAAGGATTTCATCTCGTTTTCGCGCCATCTGTTCTGTGAGGACACAGAACACCTAACCTGTTCTGTGGTGCGGGATCGTGTTTACAGATTTTAGAGTGAATTCAGTATTGAGACCGTACAATGGTAGGTAAAGAGCAAAGAGAGTAAACGTTATCTGAGTAAGAGAGTCTATTCCCCATGAGACAATGGTGACACTAATAGAAAGAGATGAAAGATCATTTGTGACGTATATGGACATGTCATGGCCACCATTCTCTCTGGACAGTGGCGGACTAGCGCACTCGACACTCTGGTATCTGAGAGTTACAGGCTCTTGAATGTATATATTTTGTTTTGTTTTTTAATGTTGTTAAATGTTTATTATTATTCAATTCAATATTATGTACATAATTCAAGGTGAGATCCTGTCATGCAATATGCCAAGGGCTTGTGCGTGTGACATTGGACCACTCTGTATGTTACGTGGGCCACCTGTACTCATGTCCATGTACGTCACTATGACGGGTTAATGCTACAAGATTCTCATTGGCTAGAGCTTATTAGTACCTCCTATTCAGATAACGTTAACTCTCTTTGGGTAGAAAGGGGGAAAACAGGAGTGGGCACGATTGCGACAGCATGGGCCATGACTAAGATGTATAAAAACCCTGGTGCATGCACTTATACCTGTAGAAGTTTGGGATCGACTTGGCGACACTTGGCCTACTTGATAATAGAGATTACTAGCGTATCAGATGGCGCCAATTTCGATTTCGTTTCAATTCAGTAACAGGGTATATTTATTTCCTCAGATTTCTTTTTGAGGCGAACTGTGCGCGGGTTCTAATTCTAGCTTTGCTATTGGTTGAAAAGAGACATCTGTCAAACTTCACCAATAGCAAAGCTAGAATTCGAAGCCCCCGAACATTGTACAGAGAAAGCACTGTCATGTTGTTTTTCGTATTTTGTACGATTTAAATTTAAGGTTAACTTCATTTTGACAGACCGAGAATTGGAAATGAAATTGTCATTAAATTGCAGAAAATACAAAATTCAATGCATTCAATATAATGAACTATGGAAATATCATTATTAGTCGATTCGTCAAGATTTGTACTTGCTTTTGGTATTGAATACAGGCGAAAATTCGCCAAAAATCTGCATCTTTAGTCCACACAAAATACAAATGTGGCCCATTTTACAAAAAGTTTCCTTACACACTACACCACCTCAAAATAAACAATTCCTCACGCACTAATGAACTGATTAACGAGTGATTGTTTGAAGAACAAACTCAGGAATAAGCTAAACAAGATTTCATATCAAAGAGATGGAAAACGCATAGATACCGACAAAACACTGAAAATAATTTCATATAAGATGCTGCAGATGTCAGAAATTAGGTTCTGACATTAAGCGAGAATATAAACAAACATTTTTGGACGGCGCCATCTACCACAGAGAGAGAAGCTCTGTTGAAGTAACAGGTGGCGTCCCCTCAAAAATCTAAACAATATCGAATCATAGAATTGTAATTATAATATACTGACTGTAATTATAATATACTGACTAGAACGCGCTTAGTCTACTGCGCACCCGAATTTCGTGGCACCCTTATGCGATGGCAAGGAGGACACCAAACAATGAAGAAAAGTATGACTTCATTAGCATATTACATGCGTGCGACGAAGATAATCAACTGAAGGTATGACGGCAGTATTTATATCATCTATTTGTAAACCGGCGTTGTCGGTTGGCTTTAAAAGCGTTCCCAAAATTTTTTTTTCAATTTTCAATTTCTTTTTTTCGGTTTGGATGTGTCTTTGTGCTTTGTTTTTTGTTTAGTGATCATGGGGGAAAAAATTTAAAATTTTTTTGGTTTACATTATTTTAAAAATAGTAGGTGTTTTTTTGGCCCCATTTTATTTATACACCCCCTTTAGGTGTCCAAAAAGTAACGCATACTTTTATTATTAGCTAAATAAACAATTTTTTTTAAAAAATTTCCCAAAAAGGTTTTTTTTAATTTACTTTTTAAAAAAAAAAACCCCTTCAGATGATATCTACATTGGGTTTTTGGGTCATCAGGGGTTTTTTTTAAAATTGTTTTTTTTTTTGGGCTTGCTGAGCTGTTTTAAAAAAAGCTGCAAAAAATTTTTTAAAAAGGTTATACGATACTGTTTTACAAAAAAAATGAAGAAAAAAACTTTTTAAAAGGTTTATTAAATGAAATTAAAAAACCTTGGATACACTACCAAAGTTGCACCCCCCCGGGTCTAAATTTGGCTATTTGGGGGGGAAAACTGGGTCAAATCGGGAATTGATTTTTTTGTAGAAATCAGCCCCCGACAAAATTACGTCTCGTCTTGTTGATTTTTTTTTAACCTTGGTCTGGTGCACCCCCCCGTGCCCTAATTCTCGGGTTTTTCCTTTATTCTCCCCCTTTGGGGGGTGGGGGGGTTTTGAAAGGGGGTTTTTTTTTAAAAATTGCATACCTTTTTTCCCCCTTCCCAAAAATCATAATTAAAATTTCAATCCTTTCCTTTGAGATGAAGGCATTTTAAAAAAATTTTTTTGATATGATCTTTTAAAAAAGCAAAAAATTAAAATTATAAAAAAAAAAAAATATTAAAAAACAATGAAAATATACGGTATAAAAAAAAGGGGAAATCACTAATAAAAAATTTTTTTAAAAAAAATTAAACCGACAAAAAAACGGAACTGAAAAGAAAAAAAAAAAAACCCCTCCAGCCCAAAAAAAAAAACCCCAAAAATTAAAGAAAAAAAAGGTGGCCCCAAAAAAAACCCCAAGCTGGGTAAAGCGGAAAAAATGATATCGGATGCACGGGGGAATTCTAAAAATTTTTTTTTAAAAAAAATTTAAAATTGATCTTCTTTTTTTTTTTGGCCCGACTCAAAATTTTTTTTTTGGTTTGGGGGAATTTTTTTTTCAAACTAACCGTTTTCGTGGGTTTTAAATTTTTTTTTTAAAAAAGTTTTTTTTTCAATTTTTTTTCGAAATAACTTTATCCCCTTAAACCAAAAAAACTTCCCCCTTTTTTAAAAAGGGTTAAAAAAAACGATTATCTACTTCAACTATTTATTTTTTAAAAATATAAATTTTTTTTTGATAGTTCATTTCATCATTTTTTATATAATTCCATAAATTCCTTTGAATGTTTTTTGTGACGGATGTAGGGGGCAAAAAAATTTTAATTTTTCAATTTTGGTAACCAAAAAAAACATCTTTTTTTCTACCCATGGGGGTTGGATTAATTCATTTAAAAAATGATAAAAGGGTATACCTATAGGTAAAAAAAAAATCACCCCAAAAGGGGAAAAATTTTAAAATTATGCCGGGAAAATCGTTAAAAAGGATAAAAAAGGGTGAAGGGGAAAAATTTTTCCTTTTTTTCCCTTAGGAGTGGATTTTTTTTTAAAAATTAAACCCAATTTGGGGTTTTAAAAAAAAAAAATCATCGGTCCTCTGTGAAAAGTTGTGCGTGGTCAACGTTTCCCCCTTTTTTTTTTTTCGTCGGTTGAAAAAATTGAAAAATTTAGAAATATACCTCAGAGGGGGGGGGGCCCGTTTTTAAAATATTTCTTGTCCAACTCGGGGGCTGTTCAACTTTCTTTGGCGTGGGCCCCCCTTTTTATGTTTTTTCCGGGGCCTTTTTAGTGAATTTATTTATTTTCCCAGCTTCAGAAACTCTTCTCTTTTAAATGGATTTAAAAAAAAAGGTTTCTGGTCAAAAATTGTGTTTTTTTCTTTGGCGGGGAATCTGTTTCTTTTTTTTTCTAAAACCCCCATGATCTGGAAAACAAATGTGATTAAAAACTTTTAAAAATTAAAAATTTAAAGGTGCAAAAAAACCTTGATAAAATACCTATTCAATTAAAAGGGGGTATGTAAAACATGCTCATATGAAGAAAAAAGGGGTTTGGGGGAACTTTTTTTACATAGGTTTTTTATTTATTTTCCCTTTTTTCCCTTTTGGGGCATCACTTTTTAAAAAAAGTTTTTTGAAAACCCCATTTTCCTTACAAGCAATGCCCTTTTTCCCTTTTTCCGGGGAAAAAAAACAAAAGGGGCCCCCCTGCAGGGGGGTTTGCGAAAAAAAAACTTTTCTAGTCGGTATTTATAATTACAATTCTATGTATCGAATCGTTCATTCCCGGGGGTTTTTTTAAAATTTTAAAAACCCTGACGAATTCCCCCCCCCAAGGAAAAGGTTACGTTTGTTAGGTTAATAAGTGGGTATTTTTGTTTATTCAATTTTGTTTATTGTTTTTTAAAACCCGTTGTCTGGGGGGAATACCTTTCAGTAGCGGAAAAAAAAATACCCAATACTATAAAATTTTTTTTATGTCCGTGTATCACTTTTACTCAATCATCATGGAATTTCTCAACTTCGTTTTTTTTGAAGAATTGTTTTCCCCTTTAAGGGATGCCCAAAACCCAAACCAGGATTATCAATTTTTTTTCCCCGTTGTTCAATAGGGGGTTTTTGAGATAAACCTAGTTTAACCATGGTTTAATTTTTGGGGGAAGGAAAAAATTTTGATTCTAACCTATTTGATTTTTTTATGATATTCTAAAAAATTTTTTTTGGGTTTGAATATTTTGTTTTTCCCGACTGCAAAGATTTTCGTAAAAATTTAAAAGACGTTTTTTTTTTAAATTTTTTTTTTTTTCCCCTTTTAAGAAAGATACCGTATTTAGACAATGTCCCTTTTCCCCGGGGGATTTTAAACCCCCTTGGGTGACTTTGGCTCTTTTTTTGAAATAGACATTGTAATTAAAAAAAAAGTAAACCTTTTTTTTTTCGGATTGAATTTGCGTGATTCTATTTTTATATAGAGCCCCCCGTATTGAAACGACCTGTTGGTGGGAGGGGAAAAAAGAGGGGATGTGGCTGTTTTTAATACGGCGAATTTTCCCCCTTGTCTTGACATGCAGCGTTTGGAAGGTTAGGTTTTTTGATTAATAAATAGGTAGTGCAGTTTTCCCCTTCAACTTTGCAAGGGTTTTTTTTTTCCCTCCCAAAAAAGCCCAGTGGAAAAAAAAATTTTTCAAAATAACGGAAAAAAAAAATTAGGGGAAATGTTATCAAATTCAAAAAAAAAGGGGGGGCCAAAATGGGATACAAATACCTTTAAAAATTCGAACGTGCCAACATAACAGAATATTTTTTTAAAAAAAAAATTTTAAGGGGTCTGGGGGTTTAATTCAGGTAAATATTCCTTCTTTCCCCTCTCCGAAAAAAAGGAAAAAAAAAAACCCCAAAAATAATATTAGGGGGGAGGGTGGAAAAAAGAACGATTTTTTAAAAGATTTTTTTTTTTCTTGAAAAAAAGCCCTACTTTAAATTATATTCTTCGAAAAATAAAAAAAAGTTTTAAAGGGAGGGTTTAAAAGGGAGTTTTTTAACATTGCACATTAAAAAACAAATGGGGTTTTTTTTTGGGGAAAAAACCCCCGGAAAATTTGATTAAAGGGGGGTTTTAAAAAAAAATTTAAAAAGTATCGTGAAAAAAGGAAAAAAAATCATTTACACTGATGGATTTTTTACAGTTCTCATCCCTTTTAAAAACGTGGGTTTTTAGAAAAATCAAAATTTTTAAAATTTAAAAAACCCCCTAGTAAAAAAGGGGAAAAAAAAATTTAAAAATAGTTCATGCAGGAGGAAAATGGGGGTTTTTTTAAAGGGGGGGGCCCCCTTTTTTTTAAAAATTCCCCAAAAATTTAACAATCATGGTCGAGAAAATTTTTTTTTGGAAACCGAGCAGAAAATTTCAATTTTTTTGGTTTGCCCCAAAAAAAAATCAACATTTTTTAAAAAAGGGCAGAGGTTTCCCCAAAAAATTCAAAAAAAATAGTTAGCCCCCTTTTATATTCGTTTTTTTTAAAAAAAAAAAAACTAAAAGTCCCCATCGGGGGAGGTTTTAATTTTATGAAAAAAAAAAGCTATATGGATCCCCGGGGGGCGGGAATGCAATTAAAAAATTTTTTGTCTGTCTGTTTTTTCCCGGGCACGTTTTCCGGGGGCCCATCATCTGTCTTTTTAAAAACTATGTATTGAATTTTTTAAAATTTTTTAAAAAAAAAAATAATTTTTCCCCCCCCCCCCCCCTCCCCCAAAACTCGTCCCCCCGGATTTTTTGGGGGTTTTAAAAAAGTGTTTTGATCCCCAAAAAAAAAAAAGCCCCCTTTTTGGGCCCAAAAATTTGGCCGCCATCTTTTAAAAAAAATATATGGGGGTTTTAATTCCCCCCCTAGGCACTTTTAAAAAAATCGAAAAATACACCACAATAGTTATTTGTCGACAAATTTTTTAAATTTTTATTTTTTTACAAAACCCCCTACTAAAAAATTTTAAAAAAAATTTTATCGCTGACAATGATTTAATTATTTTTTTTTTGGGGAAAAAAAAAAAAACTTTTTCCCCAAAAAATTCAAAAAAAGGGCCCCAATTTTAATTTTTTTTTTGGGGGGTTTTTGGGAAAACTTATGGATTTTTAAAAAAATTTCTTGGGGGGAAAAAAATTTAAATTTTTTTACAAAAACATACCAATTTTTTTTGAAATAAATAATCAGAAAACTCGTTTTTTTTTGGGTTCCGCCATTTTTGATTTAATAAATTTTGACAAAATTCTTTTTTTTCCGATAAAAAAAAAACCCATTTCGTCCGCCATCTTGAATTCTTTTTTGGGGGAAAATTTCCTTCGACCCCCAAAAAACCCCCCCTACCAATTTTTTTCAAGGGGAAAAATCACAAAACTCGTCCGCCAAAAAAAAACGTCCTTTTTTTGCCTATACCAAAAATTTTTGGGGGCCCTGGAATTTCTATTTTACGTTGAAATGGCTCGGGGTTTTTCGAGAAAAATTGGTTTGTTGGGGGGAAGGCCCCAAAAAAGGGCGTTTTTAAATGGGAAAATTCCCCCCCAAAACTGTATTCGATTTAGGGTTTTGCAACCAACTAGCAATAACAATGTTTTTTTTATTAAAATGAAAAAATTTTATGGGCAAATTTATGTTTTCTTATTTTTTCCCTGGATTACTTTAAATCCCAAAATTTAAGCCATTAAAAATTATTTTTTTTTCCAAAATATCTAAACCCTTAAACTAAAAGGAAACCAATTTAAAAATTGAATAGAAAGGGTGAAAAAAATTTTTGGTGTCTTAACAGAAAAAACTACTTCCCCGGCTAAAAACCACGCTGGACATTGACTACATCTGATGAATTTTAAGGGGCCCTAACTTGAAAAAAAAATTGAAAATTTTTTAAATTTGAATTATTTTTTTTTTTTCAATTCCAGTCTCAATTTAAAAAAAGTGGTCCAAAGGGATAAACCAATTTATTTTACAAATTAATCATTTAACTTTTAATTCAAGTAAAACACCAAAACCCTGGAACCATTTAAAAATGGACAGAAGAATAATTTTGAATAGTTTGGGGGCTTGCCTAAAGAAATCGTCCGCAAAAACCCAAAAAAAAAAAAAAACCCCCTATAAAAAGGCAAAATCGTAAAAAAAAAAATAAATTTTCCCAAAAAAAAATCAAATCTTGATTTTTTTACCAAAACTTTGACAAAAAAAACCCAAAATTAAATTTACAAATAAAAATAAAAAACTACATGATCTGTTCTAGGTCTAAAAAATGTTGATTTATTGATGGTTGATAGTTTTTTCAAAGATAATGTTTGTTTATATCTCAATCATATGGGTTTTCGTTTACCCCCCCTTTTTATTTCCCCAAAGGGAAAATTGATTTTTTTTTTTTCATTTATTAATTTCAACTTGTGTTCTTCGAATGATCGTTTTGAAAAATCACAAAATCTGCTTTGGACAGAGCCAAGTAGAAATTTTGCCCTTTTTTTAAGATGCTTTTCCCTTTTTTTGGGACCTGAATGGATTGTATTCATTCCCCATTTTAGCCAAACTTAAATTTTTGCAATTAGTAACTGCGTCCGTTTTATTACATTCTACAATATTTTGGGAAATTTTTTTTTACAGGTAATGATGGTAATTTGTTTCTTAAAAACCCCTTTTTTAAAAATTTATTGACTGTTTTCGATAAATTTTTTCTGTATAGAAAACTAAACAAAAGGGGAAAATTTGATTCAATTTTTTTTTTAACGGCCCGGGAAATGAAGGTTAAAAAAAAAATTTTGTTCCCAAAATATGAAAACAATGAGTTAAGAACCCCGGATTATTTTTTCATTAAAAAAAGCATAACGTTCAATCCATGGAATTTTTAACCCGGTTTAGATCAAGGGTTTTTGCTTTTGAAAAACCCCGGCCTAAGAGGGAAAAGGATGTATTTCTCAATAGTGAATACACTCAAAACCCAAATTTTTTTTTGTTTTCGCTTCATTGACTTGGACCCCGAGATAGGCATAGTTACCAGTTCAAAATTTTTTTTAATTTGAAAATTAGGACAATTCTGCCAACATAAGTGGTAGGTCGAAACAATTCATAAAAAAAGAAAAATGGTTGAAGATTCGGTTTGAAATCGATGCTTGAGTTTTAAGGGGTTTTTTAGAAAAAATATCGTTTATTTCGTCGAATTTTGAGATTTTTTAAGTTGGCAATTCTGGGCCATAAATATGTTTTTAAAAATGGAGGTTTCCCCCCCCAAAGAGTAATATTTGCCATAACCCTGTAAAAAACCCCAAAAAAAAGGTTTTTTAAACGAGGGCCCAAAATGATTCCCTTTAAAGTTACCAAACCGCCGTATTTTCATTTCAATAGAAGTGAGTGGTGATTTTTTTTCCCTTTTTGGGGTCCCACGAAAAAAAATTTCGTTTTTGTTTAACAGGTAGATAACATAGAATTGGGGAAAGGTTAAAAAAAATGAGATCACCAGTATCTTCTTTTTACAGGAGCTTGAAGACGATAAAAAAAAGTATAGCAATAAAAAATTTTGCGCGGAAAAGAAAATTTTTTTTAAAAATGGGCCCCGAAAGGGCCATAAATAGGGTTATGGAATAAAATTTTTTAAAAATCAAACTGATATAAAGAATGGTTTTTTTTCCAATGCTGTACATTTTAAAAGTTTAAAAAATATTAAAACCCTTTGATAAAAAGGGGAAAAAAAATCCGATTATGTTTCATTAAATTTTTTACATGAACTGCAAAAAAACAAATATTATTATTGCCCGTTTGGCTTTTATGGACTGCCACGTTAACTATTCAAGTGAATTTGGCCAATATGGATTTTCCCTTTTTGGGTCGAAATTTTCGCGGGGGGAAAAACCCTTAAGGGGTTTATTAGCTTGCATTCAACTTGGATAAAAAGGGTAGAAAAGGGTTAGGTTGTTTTCCCCTTTTTTTTTTCTTTAAAAAGATTTGATCGAAATGTTGCCCAGCAGGAAAACCCCCTTGGTTGTTTTTAAATTCCTTGGGTAACAAGGTTTTGGGAAATTTGGGAAAGTTCCTTTTTTTTCGTAATAAAAATTAAAAGGGGTGTTTTCTTTTTTTCACAAAGAAAACATTCTAAACGCCTTGGCCCCGTTTAAAATTACAAAAAAAAAAATAATCTGAAGTCCATTATTTTATATGTTTTGGGAACTTTCTAAATGCGGCACATCATTCTTACTTTTAAAAATTATAATCACTATCAAGAAGAGTGGTGAAATATTTTTGCTTTTTTAAACACAATATCAGATCGTTATTTCATGTTTACTTATCATTTATCCAAAATTTTTCCCGAGCTAAATATAAACGCATTTTTTCGTTTTTTTTTTTCCCCCTTTTGGAGACATAGGCAACCCCTATCAATAAATTTAATTTTAAAAAATTCATAACTTTTTTTTTTTTTGACATTTCTTCTGTAAAATTATGAAAACAAAGGGGGGTTTTTTTTTCATGTCTTTACCCAAAAATGAGATTTTAATTTACTAAAAAAAAAAGGTATTTTTTTAAATAAAATTGTTTATATCGGTTTAAAATTTTCCCAAAAAAGTATCCAAAAAACCTTTTTTTGGGGGTTGGGGCCCTATCCCCCCAAAAAATTATCAGTTCCCAAAATTTCCGTGCTATATTTTTTTTACCATGTTCTGAAGCACCCAAAAAAAATTTCGTGAAGATGGGGGTTCCTTTTTTTCCTTTTCCTAAAAAATTTTAAAAAACTTGGGGGCACAGTCTACTGCCCCCCTTTCTTCCCCCTTTTTGGAGGGAAGGGAACCCCAAAAAAAAAAAAAAGGCCATTAAAATTTACATGCTTTGCGAAGTTCCCTGGTATGAGGCGTATTTATATCATCTATTTCCCCGGGTTGTCGGTTGGCATTATAAGCTTCCCAAATTTTAAATTTTTTTCTTTAATTTTTTTTTTCGGTTGGATGTGTCTTTGTGTTTTGTTTCTTTTTTTTGTTATGGGATAAATTAAAGACTTTATATAAATGAAGTGTTACATTTTTTGTAATAGTAGGTGATATGGGCCTTTTTTTTAAAAATTCCCTTTTGGGTTTTCCATAAAGAAACCATACATTCATTATTAGCTAAATAAAAATATCATTAAAATTCCCGAAATAGGTAAATTTTTAATTTACTTTTTTAAAAAAATAATAATCAATAGGGGGGATATCTACATTCAGTATGACGTCATCGGGGGTTTTTTAAAAAAAAAACCCCCTTTTTTTTTTTTTATTTATGAGTTAGCTTGCTGGGGTTTTTTTCCCCAAACCCAAGCTGCTAAAATTTTTTTTAAAAGGGTTATACGATACTTTTTTTTTTTACAAAAAAGAAATGAAGAATAACGTATTAAAATTAAAAAAAAAAATTACGTAGTTAGGCAGCTACTGGATACCCCCCCCAAAAAGTTGAAAAAAAAATGCCTTCTGGGGTTAAATCATTGGCTATTTGAAATGGGGAAAAAAGCTGGGTCAAATGGGAAGTTTTTTTAAAGAAATCAATCCCGGGCAAAATTACGTCTCGTCTTGTTGATTTTTTTCATTCCTTTGGGTTTGGGGTCCCCCCCTCGTTCCAAATTTCCCCTGTATTTTCGCTCTATTCTGCTCAGGTAGATTGTAAAAAATAGGAAAAATCTGGGTTTTTTTCAGGGAAATTTTTTAAAAATGTCCCCTGGGGCCTCGACCGTGGATCATCCCTTAGATGTTCAAAAACCCAAAAGTCGCTCTGCCGCGGAAGACAACGGTCAATATTAAAACAATTGGAACACGCCGGTGCCGGGGGAAAAAGAATTCAAAAATCGAAATGCTGTGGGGGAAAATAAATGGCCCCTCATGTTAAAAAATCTGAACAAAACCATCGAGCTATGGGTGGCGTAGTAATATAAATTAAGTTTTTTCAGTGAAAAATTTTTAAACCAAAATTTTTTAAAATTTTACTTAAAAATTTTGGGTTTTCGGGCTTTTGGGAAAAAAAACAAAGGGCTGGGTGGTAGTCAGAAAAATAAATTGATAGACCTTTTTTTACCCCCAAAAAGGGGGGGCCCCGGTTTTTTGCGGTAAAATTGTGCGTGGGAATATAAACTGCTCCCCGTTCGCGTGAAAAAAAATATGGGGGCCCCGGGGGAAAAAAAAATTCAAAAGAAAAACTGAAAAAACCCGTGTAAAACAGACTGATACCTCAAAGAAAAAATTGCGAAAACCCGGGGGAAAAATTGGGAAAAAAGGGGAAATGGAAACAACGGGAAAAAAGCAAGTACTCCGGGAAAAAAGGGACCTTTCCCCAAAAAAGGGGGGAAAAAATTTGTTTCAAGCCCCCCGGGGGCGATTTAATTTTGGGAAAAAATAAAAAACCCCTAAAAAAAGAACGCAAAAAAATTCGGGGACTTTGGAAGAAAATGCTAGAAATCTGGAAGAAGCGAAGAAAATTCGAGAAATCTGGAAGAGAAGCAGAAAATTCAAGAACCTGGAAAAATGCGAAATCGGAAAAAAAGCTTCAAAAAAATTTGAAATCGGAAAAAATTTAAAAAAGGGGCCGGGAAAAGGGGGAAGGGGGCCCGGGAAAAACCAAAAAACCTAAAAAAAAAAATTTTTGGTGTGGCTTTTTTTTTAGGGAAAAAAACCGTTTGGGGGAGAGATGATAAAAAGGGGGGAAATAAAAGGGGGTGGGTAAAAAAAGGGGGCAGAAAACGGGAAAAAAAAAAATTTAGGGCGCCCCCCCGGGGGTTCAAAAAAGTCTGGACTTGGTTTGAACTTGGAAAAAAAAGGGGAAAATAAAAGGGCATTTCGGAAAAAGGGAAATTTTTAAACCCATTCGAGGGGGAAAAATCCAGGGGGAAAAATTCCCCCCGGAAAAAGCACCAAAAAAAGGAGGGGAAGGGAAAAAGCTTTTAAACTTGGGGTTCGTGGAAACGACAAAAATTCTACAAACTCTTACCCCCCAAAAAAGGAGGACCTTTTTAAATGATTAAACATCTAGAATTCGATTTGGGCCGGGCCCCTTTTTGGAAACTATACCACTCCCAACTGAAAAAAACGCTCCCAAAAACGGGCGAATCCCCAAAAATTAAAACTGACATTTTCGCTTGGTTCGTCTCGCATATCCAGCCCACCGGAAAATTAATGGAGCGATTGCTTGGAAATTTTGGATGGACTCCGAAAAAAACCAAAAGGGGTTTGCCCCCCATCCGGAAATGGCACGCCTTTGGTTTTAGGCAGAAAAAAATTTTAAAACCCAAAATAAAGTTCGAAATTTTTGAAGAAGACTCACGGGGGAAACCCCCCTAAAAATTGGGGGAAAAAGGGGCCGGGAAAAGAAAAAAGGGGGATTAAAAAAAAAAAGGTTTTAAAAATTTGGGGGGCCCCCCTTTTTTTAAAGAAAAAACCGGGGGAAATTAAAAAAGGTGCCAAGGGTTTTTGGGGAAAAATTAACCCCCGGGGGGGGTTTTTGGGGGGGGAAAAAAATGGGGGGAAAAAAGGGTTGGGGACGGGTAACAGGGGAAAGGCCCTTTAACCCCGAGGGGTTTTAAAATTTTTCCAAAAAAGGGGTTAACGGGAAAGAGCTGGGCTTCGGGGGAAAAGGGGGGTTGGGGTTTTGGGGCGACCTAAAAGGGGGAAATTTCCCCCAGGCCCGCCAGGGAATCAGAGGGAAAATTTTTGGGGGGCGGTAAAAGGGTGGGTCATGAATTAAATTTAAGGACTTGAAGAAAGGGCAATTTGGGCATTTCTTTCCAGTGTCCGAGGTAGGCAAAACCCCCAAAGAACTAGAAAAATTAGTTCGCCATCTCTTCCAAAGATATAAAACCAGCTCAACAGCCCAAACTAAGAGATTTGTTAAGAAGTACCAAGACATCTTCGATACCGGACAAGGAAAAGGAGGTGAACTAATGTGGTCAACAAGATGATACTGGGGCCCGACCGATCCGGCAATCAGCAAAGAAGACTTCCTCTTGCCAGAAGGAAGAGGCTGACAAAATAGTCAGCGATATGTGGAAAGAAGGAGTTATCGAACCATCTGACAGTCCTGGTCCTCTCGTCGTACTGGTGAAGAAAAAAGGATGGATCGACACGCTTTTGTGTGACTATCGCCAACTTAATAATGTCACGAAGAAGGACAGTTACCCTCTCCCGAGAATAGATGACACCCTAGACACGTTGGCTGGTTCCACGATTTTCTCGACCCTTGATCTGAAGAGTGGATACTGGCAAGTAGAACTTGCTCAGGAAGATCGAGAAAAGACTGCTTTACCATCGGCTCAGATTGTGCGTTCACCGTTATGCCATTCGGGCTCTGTAATGCTCCGCCACATCGAAAGATTGATGGAGCAGTGCTGAAGGACTCGTGGAACACGTGTCTAGTGTATCTCGACGACATAATTGTGGTCGGCAGATCGTTCGAGGACCACGTGAAAACTTGGAGGAAGTATTCCGCGACTGAGAACTCCGGTTGAAGCTGAGCCCTAAGATGCCATCTGTTCCAAAAGAAGTACGCTACCTCGGCCACGTTGTCTCTGGGGAAGGGTACAGTGGAGCACCAGAAGATCAAAGCTGTTAGGATTGGCCCATCCCAAAAGACATTCACCAACTTCGAAGTTTCCTTGGTTATGCATACTATCGCCGATATTGCGGGATTCGCCAACATCGCTAAACCACTGACCAAGCTCACGGAAGGCCAAACAAAGTTCCAGTGGTCGAAGAATGTCAAGACCATTCAGGAAGCTGAAAGGAGCTTTGATCAACACCTATACTGAGCTATCCCACCAAAGGGAAATTCATTTTGGATACGGACGCCAGCAACGTGGGACTTGGAGCGTCCTATCTCGATCCGGAGGACGGAGAAGGTCATTGGTTATTTCAGCAAGACGCTAGCAAACCAGAGCGCAATTACTGTGTCACCAGGCGAGAGCTGTTAGCTGTTGTAAAAGTGGAACACTTCTACAAGTACGTGTATGGAAGAAGATTCCTGTTGAGACTGACCATGCAGCTCTCAAATGGCTCTTACAGTTCAAAAATCCTGAGGTCCAAGTAGCACGTTGGATCGAAATCAAGAATTCGATTTCGAGATCGAACATCGAGCCGGAACTAGCCATAAGAATGCAGATGCCTTGTCGCGAAGACCATGTCAGATGATTGCTCACATTGCCGACGAGCAGAAGAAAGAAGCACACTTGCAGAACCGCGGCAATGGATGACAACTGGAATGACAGCAAGATCCAGAAAGACCAAGAGAGACCCGACCTTGGCAGTCGTCAGCTGGAAGAAGGACCGAGACCATCATGGCAGGAAGTCAGTTGCTCGTCGGCTGTTAGTCCATGGGACACAATGGAACTCTTTTCGGACAATGGATCCTGAAACGTGTTGAGGCCGATATTGGTGGGAAGACAGACGCAAATAATTGTTGGCAGAAAGAGGAAGGCTGCGGAAATCCATGATGGAGTCGCCGGAGACATCTGGGAGTGACGAAGACCCGCAGAAAGTAAGGCAACGGTTTTACTGGGCCAATTGTCAAGCTGACGTCCAGGACTGGTGCGGAAGTCGCTGTATGCTTGCTACAATGGACCTCGAATACACCGGCCCCGTGCGTCAGTACAACGTGGCAGCCCGTTCGAGAGAATCGCCTGACATGCCGGCCCGTTTCCGTATCCGACCACGGGAATAAATACATCCTGTGGCAATGGACTACTTCAGTAAGTGGGCGGAAGCCTATGCCCTGCCCAACCAGGAGGCCTCACTCGCCGACGTCTTGGTGAAAGAGTGGATATGTCGATTCGGTATTCAATGAGCTGCACTCGGATCAAGGCAGAAATTTCGAATCCAACTTTCCAAGAAAATGTGTACTGCTGAACATCCGCAAGACAAGAACCACGGCACTACATCCGCAGTCCGATGGAATGGTGGAACGGATGAACAGGACGATCAACCGCCACTTGTCCAAGGTTGTCTCTGACCATCAAAGAGACGGGACCAGTATCTTCATTTGTTCCTGATGGCCTATCGATCCGCAGTTCACGAGTCAACCGGTCAAACTCCTGCTAGTATTATAATGGGCCGAGACTGCGACGCCTTGTGACCTGAAGTTTGGGATACCGCCAGGACAAGACACTGCGGGAGAGGACTACGTCAGCAAACTTCGGCAGAGAATGGACGACATCCACGAACGAGTCCGGTTGAACATCCAGAGTGCCAGCGATAAAATGAAGAAGACCTATGACATCAAGGCCGACGCTGGAGGATTTAAGGTTGATGACCTGGTTTGGCTGTACAACCCCAAACGTCGTCGTGGACTATCACCAAAGTTGCGGAACTCGTGGGAAGGCCCGTATAAAATCGTGAAAAGGATAAACGACCTTGTGTACCGAATCCATAAGCCACCCGAGGGAAACCAAGGGTCGTCCATTTCAACAGGTTGGCCCCTTACGCTGGAAACCATGACCAAGTTCGCACCCTCAAGCCACCGGAGGATGATATGACGTTCGAGAAGTTTATGTCCTTGTATTCAAACGGGCAGAAAGTTCTACATGGGTTACTAGAGAGGTCACGAGACCTTTCGAGGTGCTGTGACTACGCACTAGCGCACTGTGTGGCAGAAGATCTTCGAATGTCAGGGCATCGCCGTAGTGTTCTCCAAGAAATTTGGTCAACTCCAAACACTGCGGGGCAGAATCCAGAAGTTGGTGGGGTGCTACAGTTGAAGAAAGGCCAGAGAAACATCTACTACCAGTTACCAAGAGGCATTCCCAAGATAAACCGTCCTATGAAGATGTCTGGAAGAGTCTCACCAAACTAAGAGATACTATGGTGGACCAGAATCTGGTGGATCTAGCAATTCCAAAATTGTCCTGTGGTATTGATGGGTTGGACTGGAGAGTCATAAGAAGTATGCTGGAGGCGATATTCAGATCCAGCGGCGTCAAGATTTTGGTTTTGCTGTAACCCTCTTCCACGACCGATCATGAAGACCGTGGAGTGTTACTTCCATCGAACTTCACGGTGCAGATATGGGGAGTCAGCAGATATCGTCACACTCCAGGATGAAATTTCGGACGAAATGTCTTTAAGAAGGGGCAATGTAACGAACCTAGGCCGGACCTGTCGCCTCACATGTTGCCGTCGACAGCGATGAGATCATCCCCGTAGATGTTCGAGAACCATCCAGTGCGCTCTGCCGCGGAAGACAACGGTCAATATTGGAAACAATTGGAACACGCCGGTCGCCAACGGAAAGAATTCGAAACATCGAGAATGCTGTATCGGAGATAAATAGGCAACCCTCAAGTCTCAGAGAACAGTCTGAACGAGCCCATACCATCGAGCTATACAGTGGCGTAGTAATATAAATTAAGTTGTAGATTAAGTGTGAAATAAATTATTTAAACCAAGTTAAGTTTATTTACGTTATAATATGCATACCTCTTGTTGAGTCCGCATCATTGCCAACACCAATCATAATTAAAATTTCAATCCTTTCCTTTGAGATGAAGGCATTTTCAAAAACAGTTTTGATATGATACATTTTGAAGCGTCAACAATACAGAATTATACAAATGACAAAAAATATTCTCAAACAATGAAAATATACGGTATAGTCAAGAGGCAAAGATCACTAATATAAAAACTTTTTAACAAAAAATTAAACCGACGAAAAACGGAACTGAAAAGCAAAAAATAAAATCAACCTCCTTAGTCCTAATAACTAAGCTCCTAAGTAAGTAACTAATTTTGAGTCGGCGCCAAACAAACAACCTAGGTAAAGCGTAAAATGATGGCATCGAGATGCACGGTGACATTCTGATAATTTTTTTGAAGTAATTTAATGATCTTCGTTGATTATTCGTTTGGCGCCGACTCGAAATTATTACTACATTAGTTTAGAGCTTAGTTATCAAGACTAACCGTTTTTCGTCGGTTTAATTTTTTGTTAAAAAGTTTTATTTTTCAATTTGTGTGGCTGAAATATACTATTACTACCTACTTAACTTTTGATTAATTCCAAAATACTTACTTACCCACTTTACTTCAACTATTAACAGTTAAATAATACGATTATCTACTTCAACTATTTATTGTTATATAATATAAATTATTTTTGATAGTTCATTTCATCACTTTGTATATAATTCCATCATTCCATAGAATGTTATTATTGTGACGGATGTAGGAGAACAAAAATAATTACAATAGCGATCTGTCAATGTCAACTACATATTGTGCCAATGTTCACAAGTGAAAACCAATCATCCCTATTTTTCTACCCATAGGGTGGATTAATTCATTCCAAACCCCAAATATGATCAACTATGAGGTATACCCTATAGGTAATAAAAAAAAATCATCCAAATCGGAAAACCCAGTACAAAGTTATGCCTGATAGAATCGATTAACGGATCAAAATTCAGAGGGTGAACGATAAATATTTTCCATTTTGCTACACTTAGGAGTGGATTTTTTTTCAAATTCAAATGGGACCAACTTTGGAGTAAGCCCTATCCAATGAAAAAAAAATCATCGGAATCCTCTGTGAAAAGTTGTGCGTGGTCATACAGAAAAAAAATATACGCGTCGACTAGAGAACCTCCTCCTTTTTCGTTTCGTCGGTTGAAAAATTGATAAATACAATGTTAGAAATATACCTCAGAGGGCAGTGTCCAGTGAGAGTCCCGTTACCAATTTCAAGTATTTCTTGTCCAACTCGAGGAGCTGTTCAACTTTCTTTGGCGATAGGCTCACTAGCCTTTTAGCTTATCGTCTTTATCCTGGCACTTTATTCCAGTGAGATTTCATTTCATGTTTCCCAGCTTCGAAACTCTTCTCTCTTATGGACTTAAGAGATTCCGCAGAAGGTTTCTGAGTCAGGAAATTGTGTGTTTGTTATTCTTTGGCGAGGCAATCTGTTTCTTTGTTATCTCTGAACCCCCTATGATCTGGCACCCACATCAAATGTGACCTTATAACTTACTCATTTTTCAAATATTGATGTAATAGTGCAATAAAAATCTTGATAGAAATACCTATTCATAAGGATATGTAAAACATGTCTCTATATATCTTCATATAATAGATGGGTGGAAGAGTAAACATTTTTCACATAGGTATATAACATTTATATTCACAATTCTCTGTACCTTTGATGCATCACTTATTAAAAAAAACCGTTTTATTATGATATACCCTATTTTCCATTACAAGCAATGCCACTGGAATTGTTCCGCTACTGCGAGGAGGACATAAACAACAATGGCGGCCACCATGCATGGGACATTTCGCGCAGCTTGAAACGCATTCTAGTCAGTATATTATAATTACAATTCTATGGTAGATAACAGACGGAACGTGATTAAAACTTCATGTACCTGTGAAGCGGGAGTCGTAGGAAATTGCAAACATGTTGTGGCTGTCATTTGTTATGTAGATTCACCGCAAAGTTCAACTTCAAAAACCGATTTGGAAAAGCAATGGTAAAAACCAACACAGAAAGAAGCATTCAAAAAAGGTGCAAACTACCAACATACAGAATTTCAAATCAACAAAATCGCCACAACCACTTTAGAAACAAGCCACGCCTCACAAACTTTCTACAGAAGAATATTGATTTGTCCATGCCGAATCAGTTTCAAAATAAGATTTATTTGCCCGAAAAACAGTTCAATTTTCAGTTGATGAAACTGTTAGAAATAAATTGCACTCTAACATTTATTCGCTTATGGATGTAATGCATGGTTTGGAATTTCTGAACGACGTGTCAAGGAATGAAACAGCAATTCCTAACGATATTCATAAGTTTTTTGAAAAAAATTTAGATAAAGACAGAATAGTTGAACACTTTTCATACAGTAAATGTCAATAATCGAACATAGTTATAAATAAAAACTGACTGACTTATATTCAGTGATTACTTTTTACAATTAATCCATTTCATTCGCAAGCCTTGCTTTCAATCTTGTTTACCGGACGGAAAACAATAAAACTTCACTTCTGGATTTCTACCGCAATATGTCATAACCCCGATCCGTTTTTTTCTTTTAGCTGACATGTTATCGAAATAATTCCTTTTTTTCATATTGCTCTTACATGTTTTGCAATGCCATTACCCTTGTTTGAAGAGAAATAATTCTTTTTAAACAATGCTACTACATTTGATCTGTCAAGAAATTTTGCAGCATTCTGCCGCCTTCGTGGCGCTGCAGTCTAGACATCGGACACATTTGAAATCATGCGAATTTTTTTCTATACGTATGGTATCGTACGAAGGCGTAGAAGTGCCACACTTTTTTTATTTTACAATTCCGACTTACAAGTCGGAATTCCGACTTGTATCTCGGAATGTCGTGGGAAATGCCTCAATAAACCCAAACCAAATAGCCAACCGTATAGTTGACGTTTCTCGTGCACCAACCGATAAAAACCACACAAGATACGTCAAAAAATCCCTAAGAGACCTCAAACGTTCCACGAGTTTTCGCACGACTTCTCTGCCGAGGAATTAGAACAGGGCCTCAAGGATACAAAAATTGGGAAAGCAGCAGGCTTCGACGGCATCTACCCCGAATTCCTGGTTAACTGTGGTAGGGCAACCCGACTGTGGCTTGTGAAATTTTTCAATGACATCCTCAACACAGGCAGCCTACCACCAGAATTTAAGAGAACAAAGATTGTTGCTATTCTAAAACCTGGGAAACCACAGGAGCTACCCGAGAGCTACCGACCTATAGCTCTCCTCAGCTGCTGCTATAAACTGTTAGAAAGACTACTCCATAACCGTATATGTCCTGCAGTTGATGTACTGATCCCCGTAGAACAGGCTGGGCTTAGGAGTGGCAGTAGCTGTACTGACCAAGTCTTATCCCTGACAACCCACATCGAAGCGGGGTTTGAAAGGGGACTGAGAACATCCGTAGCGTTCATTGATGAAAAGGGAAACATTCTCAATTGAATATTGAAAGAAAGATTTTTCTGTGAATCGAAAAATCCACGATAAAAATGAAGTTATTTTTTGATCTTACTGCAGCATATGACACCGTATGGAGGGAAGGCCTAATATACAAATTACTCAGAGTCATACCATGCCTGAAAATGTGCCATTTAATTAACAACCTATTAACAAACAGACTATTCCAAGTCTTTGTTAACGATGCTAAGAGCAATACTAGGAAACTGAACAATGGCCTCCGCAGGTCGGTACCTCGACTGGTAACTCGCCTGTTAGTTTGTCCTATATAAGTCCTAGGGCATTCGGAATACAATATTTCATATATTCCTTGAGACTCATTAGGCATGTTATCTTTAGGAGACCTGAGAATATCAGAGATTCTATTATTAGCTGCGAAATAGGTTTTAATGTCGCGTTTCCTAACATTCTGCGAGTTTTGATAAAAAAATCTAGACGCGGTTCAACCCGAACTTTCAATATTCATATATTTATATATATATATATATATATATATAATAATTCATTTGTTATGTTTCCATTTTATGACTCATGTCGAAATTCATTATAATGAATTCCATTTGTATTCGGAATTCGACTTGTATCCAGTGAATTCCGACTTAGTCGAATTCGATAAATCCGGATCAATGTCGATAAGTCGAATTCCGACATGTCGGAATTCATACGTCAATTCGATAGTCGGAATTCCGACTTACAATCGAATTCGAGATAAGTCGGAATTCGACTTACAAGTCGGAATTCGAGATAAAGTCGAATTCCGACTCATAAGTCGGAATTCAGAAGAGAATAACAATATGATAGATAGTGAATACACTTTTATTTTATCCGATAATCGAATTCGAATAATCGAATTGAGACAAGTCAATTCGGATTAAGTCGAATTCGACTTGTAATCGAATTGAAAAAAAGTGATCTTTCTTATCGTATAATATAATTCGTATATTTCATTTCAAGTTAATGGGGGACTTCTCTCAAAGTTGCCAACCTCGATTTTTCGCGTGCAAACTAGGAAACTCTGATTTGCATACTGCTAGCCCTAATTAATTGGCAATGGTTTTGTTGCCGATGAATTTGTGAATTTTATAGTAAATATTTCCGACTCGTTAGAATCTATTTTCTCATCACTTCTAAACTATAAATGTCCAACTTTGTGACATATATTACAAGTATGATGCATATTTGCAGAGTTGTTTGCCACATAGAGAAACTTAATTTTTAATTTGTCTATGGTTAAACCACAGACCTCATAAAATGAGGTTTTTATGAGGTCTGTGGGTTAAACCCATGCCTGAACTGCTTTGCTGTTCAATAGTGATTCTATTTCGATACTGCAGAACATATTGACGTTTGAACAACTTTCTTTCCTCAAAGAAACTTCCTTGTTGAGAGACAATTCCAAAATTATTTCCATCGGTGTTTCGATCTTATCTTCACATAGTCTGTCTCTGACACGCCCTTTTTCCATTGAATATATGAACTTGTCTTTCAAATATTATCCCAAGTACCAAATTCGCAATTAGCAGCTAAATTGTAAATTCTAACATACAACATACTAATAACCACTGAGTTCTTTCTTCGTGATTCACAAAAAAGGCAATTCTCTCTCTATATACTGATCCGGTAGGAGAGAAGTGAATTTTCAGAAGCTTGCATCATAGGATTTTTCCTTGGGAAGCTTAAGTGTGGAAAGGCCTTTTAAAACTTTATAGGTCTCCGATCGAATCAAACTCAATAAAGCAGAAACTTTTCGTTTACCGGTTGAGTCGTCTTTGATTCCCTTGGTGTCGAAAAATATTTCTAATTGTTCTTGGTACACAATCCAACTACCAATGGTTCTGGTTCCTCTTGGGTTCTTGAGAATTTAGCTTCGTCGCCAAGTGTAAAGTCCTCTAGATGCGCGAATAAGTGCGGTGTCCTTAAGATGCACAATAGTCGTATAAACTTTATTAAAACCAGAAAACATATATGCACAATCAAAAATTATTTTGACAATTACAATAACTTTCGTTCTAAACAAACTCCTATAGGGTGAATAAATCATAGCATGGAAACAATTTTAATCATGTAATGTAAATCAACTCCGACGTATTTTATCCCCAACCACTTTCAGAGTATAACCACAGAATATAAGGAGGGTTACTCCTATATTCTGTGGTATAACTTATTAAACACTCTGCCCACTCCGCTGAAGACAGCGGCGTATATTAGTTTGATTTGTGCTCTGGTGCGATAAACTGATAATGGCAAATAAATCCAAATAACATATGGTCATAACAACGAAACAATAGAATCAACGGGGTTTAATGATAGCTTGCGCCGACTTTCTCGATAAATGAATATTACTTGTAGCACAGAACACCGTAACTACACAGAAGCGTAAGTAAAAGGCGGCACTTTGATCTTCAAGCGGCGAATTTTCGTGACCTTTTTTCTCTGCTAAGTTGTACATCTGTCACTTTTGAGTGGCAAATTTGAATTAAATGAAGTTCTAGGCGTACCTAGTTTCAGCATATACTATTCAGTTTGGTTTTCGATTCGATTGGAAAATATGTATTATGAATATTGAAAGTTCGGGTTGATCCGCGTCTAAAAATTTGGTAATTTCGACTCCCATTTTGGAGCCATTTTCAAAAAAAGTGGAAAAATATAAGTTATTGAGAGAAGTGATTTCCAACTGAGGTCTCAATCTGTCTACTCCTAGGTCACTGAGGTAGGAATGTGATTTCCCCTGAGGTCTCAATCTGCCTACTCCTCAGGAGTTGTCACTTAGGAAAGAAAATGATTTCCAACCGAGGTCTCAATCTGCCTACTCCTAGGTTGTAGTCACTTAGGTGGGGTTCAGGATTTTGTAACTCGACACCGGAGTCTCTTTCCTAAGTGACAACACCTGAGGAGTAGGCAGATTGAGACCTCAGGGGAAATCACATTCCTACCTCAGTGACTACAACCTAGGAGTAGGCAGATTGTACCCTCGGTTAGAAATCACTTTCCTCTTATCAATAACTTATATTTCTATATATTTTCCACTTTTCTTGAAAATGACTCTAAAATGGGAGCCGAAACTACCAAATTTCTATACGAGTTTCAACCCGAACTTTCAATATTCATAATAATCATGTATATGTATATTATATATATATATATATATATATATATATATATATATATTGACTGCAACCTCAAAGGAAAACATAACTCAGTTTTTATATATATATATATATATATATATATATATATATATATAATCGATCATTCTAGACCCGCTAACTTGAAAAATGAAAACAAAATGAATATAAAGATTATTTCTATTAAAGACGATGTCATGTCAAAGCTGAATTATATAATAAAGATTTTTTTTTTTTGCTGGAGTCTGAAATAACATCTATAGTTCGTTCAGAATATAGACATACGAATGGCTCAGAAATAATTTGTGATATATATACACATATCTGGTGTGAATAGGTGTAGCGTAAACGAGGCTTTTTAGATGCTCCCACAGAAAGAAATCCAATGGATTTAAATCCGGAGACCGCGGTGGCCATGAATATGGCCCACCTCTACCAACCCATCTATTGGGGAAAATCTGGTTCAGATGGTCCCGCACAATCAAACTAAAATTAGGAGGAGCGCCATCATGCATAAACCACATATCTCTTCGGGTTTGCAATGGAACATGTTCATTCAAATCGTTCTGAATGAACTCCAAATCGCGTTTTCCATTCAATCGGTCATGTAGAACGAATGGTCCTATAAGATGGTCTCCTATGATACCAGCCGGGCCCAAACATTCACGTTGAATTACCGTTGGTGTTTGGTTTGCAATATCCCATGGGGATTTTCTTCGGCCCGTATGTGGAGATTATGAGAGTTACATCTCTACTGAAACCTGCTTCATCAGTGAATAAAACTCGAGTAATACAAGTCATATCCTCTCTTTGCTTATCCAGGAACCAATTGGCATATTCCAGTCGTGCTGGAAAATCTTCAGGTGTCATGGCATGTACCTTCTGGATTTGATATGGGTGGAGCAGTTGTTCCCTAATTATTCTATGAATAGTGGACTTGGATGTATAGAACTGTTCTGATAGGTTTCTGAATGCTCATTAAAGGATCATCAGCGACAGCTTCCAAAATATTTTCCTCCAATATAACGGTACGCACAGCCCTAGGAGCGCCCTCACTACCTCGTTTTGGCAAAACTGAACCTACAATAATATCGAAATAAAACAACAGGCTCCAATTAATTATCCATTAGACATACTTGTCTCCCTCAAGCTGCGATCGACACGCTCGAACGTTTCTCTTGCCGGTAACGTTCGATTGGGAAAAAGCTCGGCATACAGACGACGGGCTTCTGCAGCATTACCAAATGCTTGTCCATACAATGCATGCATATCTGCATATCGTTGAATGTAAACTGTTCGGCCATATCAAAACACTTCAAACTGTCCTATTAGAATATTGACAATACAATGACAACGCACCACTCAACAAAAAAAAATCGCATTCCAGTTGTAATTTTTTATCCACACTAATTTTATTTCTTTCTACAAGGTGTTTTTGTCAACATCTGTGGAAGAAATGGAACATAAATTTATTCACCGGATATTTTTCACCTATTCATGTGCAGCCGTTTTTGTAGTTTATTCGTTTGCTTTTTATTAGTTATGTCTGCCGATGTGCGTTTTTTCAGCTTAATTTATCTTCGGGTTGAAGATTTTCTCCCATGAAATTATACTTATCAGTGAAACTCCTCAACATTTAAGCTGTGAATACGAATGTTGAGTTTCATGAGATTCAGATAACACAACACGAAACGTGCTTATTCCACGCGTACATACAAAATATGGACTGAATTCGATATTTCATAGTGGAGTAGCTTGTTAGTTCAAAAACACCACGAATTTACATAACTTGATATTTCATTTGAAAAAATATCTACATTGTGAATGAAACTTTCAACTAGGTTGGTTGGTTGGTTGGTTTGAGGCTGACGAGCCAGAGACAGGGTTGGCACTTAGCTTCCCTTGACACTGCGACCAGCTGGGGTCTATTGTATCACTCTGTCGTCAGTGGTTCCTCATTCAAACAGGTTTGTGCCTTTAATTAGGTTAAGAAGCCTGTTGATAAGGTTCTTCGGATTCATGCCTGTTTCCGGGCTGATCTCTCCAAAGGTTCTGTGTCGCCTACTACTTAGGGCGTCACAGTCGAAGATGATATGAGAGGCTGTTTCCTCCTCTTCATCACACAGCCTACACTCCACGGTTTCCCTGCGTACTCCCATGGTGTTTAGGTGTTTTCTTAGGCCGCAGTGTCCAGTCAACAGACCTATTATTATACGAGCCTTCGTTCTGTTCAGGTTCAGAAGGTCAGCCGTCAGGGTCCGGTTTGGATGCCCTACCATGACTTTGCTGTGTATTTGCCCGACAGTTTGATCCCAATATTGTTGGTGTCTTCTTTTTATCCACTCGTCGATCAGGGTCCTGCATCGGTTTTTGCTAATCCCGTGTGCAGGTTCTGGCCCTGTGAATAGCGTTTCAGATGCTTGTCTAGCTAGCTGGTCCGCTTTGACGTTGCCTTCAATGCCTCTATGACCTGGCACCCACATCAAGGTGACCTTGTTGTGTTTTGTTTTGAGGTTCTGGAGGCAGTCCCAGACCAGTTTGGACTTTATCTGTGTAGAGTTGAGTGCTTTGATAGCACTTTGACAGTCAGATAGAATGTAGATGTGTTTTTTCCTATAACCACTTTCTAGATTCTTCTGAATGCATACCATGATAGCATGTGTTTCAGCTTGGAATATCGTGGAGCATTTACCAAGTGGTATTATGTAATCCCTTCTTGGCCTTACCCCATGTATTCCTGCTCCCGTTCCTTCAACTGTCTTTGAACCGTCTGTATACCAGACTATGTCCGCAGTTGATTGTGATTCTATACTCGGGGCCCATCCAGATTCATCAATTCGTGTTTCGAATGGTTTTTCGAATGAGTATAGGGGTTGCATGTAATCTGAAATCATTTCGAGTTCTTCGATGTTGATTACATGAGTGATTCTGGTATGTCCAGTTGTTCGGATTCTCCAGTTTTCCTTTGTTTCAGTCTGTATGCACTCATCCTGGCCTCTCCAATGACATGTAAGTCAAGGGGTTCGAGGTTTAGGATGATTTCCATCAGCTGTTGGAGTGCTGTTCATTGCACCCGTGATGCAGAGACAGGCAAGCCTCTGGATTTTCCCAAGGTTGATTTTTGCCTGTCTTTGATTTGTTTTTGGCCACCATAAGAGTGAGCCATAAGTTATTCTTGGTCTTATTACCGCTGTGTAAAGCCAGTGCATGGCTTTCGGTTTAAGCCCCCAGGTTTTTCCAAAAGCTCTCCTGCACATCATGAAGGTTATCTTGCTTTTGTTGGTTACATGTTGAAGATGCGGGTTCCAGGTTAGTTTCTTATCAAGAATCATCAGCCCTAGATATTTCACCTGCTCTACTACTTGTAATGTTTCACCGAATAGTCTGGGAGGTATGAGATCTCCCATGTTTCTTCTCCGGGTGAAGGGAATTAGTGTTGTTTTGTTCGGATTTGCCCTTAGGCTCTCTCTGTTACACCATTCCTCTACTGTCCTCAGTGCATTTTGCATTTTGATGAGGATGACCAAGTCATCTGCATACCTTTGAGAGTAATACCCTTGGTTATTCAGAGAAATTAGCAGTTCGTCTACAACCATGTCCCACAGAAGGGGGGAGAGTATGCCCCCTGTGGGGTACCTCTGGAAATTTCAACCTGCTCTGTTTCCTCGAACATGTTGGCTTGGACCAGTCTATTATGAAGCATTGAGTGTATCCACCTGCAGGTGGTTTCGTCAATGCCTCTTCGAGTGGCCGCAGAGACCATACTTTCAAAGGAGGTGTTGTCGAAGGCTCCTTCGATGTCTAGAAAAGTGCATAGTGCAATTTCTTTGTTTGCTAGAGACTCTTCAAGCCTTGAAACAAGCTGATGAAGTGCTGTCTCGCATGATTTTCCTGTTAGATAGGCATGTTGGTTTTGATGTAGAGGCCGTCTCTATCTATCAGTTTTTCTAAGCCTTTCAGAAGAAACGACGATAGGCTTATTGGTCTGTATGCCTTTGCCTGGTCATATGAGTCTCGTCCAGGTTTCGGAATAAAGACCACATTTACAGTTTTCCAGGTTTGAGGCAGCCATCCCAACGCTAGGCTCAGCCTGTACAGTTCTGGTGCTAGATATTCAACTCCGCTCTGAAGTAGTATGGGAAATACTCCATCTGGGCCCGGAGACTTGTAAGGCTTGAAGGAGTTTATTGCCCACACTACTTTTGAATGAGTTACCGTTCGTTTAGCCACTTCCCAGTCTGCCCTTTTAGCCCTCAAATGAAGGTTTGCAGGGATTTCATATCTGGGGTTTTGATTTGTGGTGACAGTGGATCCTGGGAAGTGTGTATGGAGCAAGAGTTCCATAGTTTCCTTCCCAGTGTTGGTGTGATTGCCGTTGGGTTTTTTGAGAGTCCCCAACGGATTGATGGGGTCTTTGGAAAGGATGCGGTGGAGTCTTGCTCTTTCTGAGGTTTGTTCTATGTCCTCACAGAACTTCCTCCATGACTTTCTTTGTTCCCCTCTGATTTTTTTGTTGTATTCTGTGAGAGTTTTGGAATAATCCTCCCAGTCACCAGTTTTTTTCGCACGATTGAATAGTTTGCGCGTTTTATTTCTAAGATATGTGAGTTCGGTGTACCTGTAGTGGTGCTGCGCTTCAAAGGACAGTTATTATGATATGAAGTTATTATGGCATCCTGTAACATTAGGGAGGTTTGCTCTATTTCATGAATTGTATTTGAGTTAGGTTTGACATTTTTGAAATTTGTGAGATTTGCCCTGAGCTCCTCCCGGTACCCCGGCCAGTTGGTTTTCCTGGGATCCCGACACATAACTGCAGGTTCATTGGCATAGCCAATCTCCACATGTATGTGTCGGTGATCTGAGTTTGAAGGTTCCTCAGATACTGTCCATTTGCCGACGTGCCGAACCACCAAAGAAGAGCCCAAAGTGATGTCAATGATTTCCCGTCTATTACGGGTTACGAAGGTTGGCTCATTGCCTCTATTAAGTACTTCCAGGTTACTGGAGACAATAAATTCAAGCAATGACTCACCTCTTGTGTTCGTGTCGGTGCTCCCCCACACTGTGTTATGGGCGTTTGCATCGGCTCCGATGATAAGCTGGAGTTTGTGGTCCTCACAGTGTTTAACCAAGGCCCTCACTTGTTCTGATGGTGGAGGGCTTGTTGAGTCATAAGGCATGTAGACGGAGGCTAGTACTATGTTCCTCTCTACTCCATCCTTGATGTAGGTCGTCTTGATTGCTGTTATGTCCCTGTAACAGAATTCTATCAGATTCAAGACTTTCAAATCATTCCTGGCAATAATGCAGGATCTGGCGTTTCCACAGTTTAGATTATAAATAAGCTTACCCTTGGATGTTCCGAGGCCTGATACTCGCCCTTTGACCAGCCATGGTTCTTGTATTAGGGCCACGTCGGTGTTGCCCTGTGCAAATATTCTGCACAGGGTTGCAGTAGCAGCCTTACTATGCTGCAGGTTGGCTTGAACTGCCCGCAGCATCAGGAATGTTCCTGTTCCGGCTAACTAGCTTGAAGTTTACCTGCGTTAGCCCCAGGAATGCTTTCATTCCCCTGGCTTGCAGGTTCTTCAAGGAGGTCTCGTCGTACTAGGTACTGTACTTTTTGTTTACGACTTTTATTTTAGCATATTTTGTATTATCCCTGTTATAAATGTTGTTGAATTAATGTTAGCATTAGTATTTCTACTGTGAAAATTTTTCATTTCAAATAATGGTGGACGATCGGGTTTGATGTCGTCGAGTAAAACTGCATTTTTATTAAGAATCGTTGCTCCGATCGATTTTCCACACGAGTACTTTCATTCAGGAAATTGTCCAGGTAACCTTGTTTTGTTAAAACATATTGACAAATCCCAGTCATTTCAAAGTTTTGGGGAGTGGACCATCGGGGGTAGTCCGTTCCTGACTTTGTAGCAAAACAACTGACTCCTGCATGAAAGCTCATCGAAGGAATTCATTTGTTTAGTCAATCACCAAAATTTAGATAATTTTTAATATTCACTTTGAAAGTTATCAAAGAAAAACATTTTTCATTTTGTAACTTTGAGGGCCCGTAACTTGGTAACGAAGGCTTTTAGGAACAAAAGTTATATGAAGTACTGGTGATATTTTGACCCCATCTATACATTCCCGAGAGGAAAAGAGGAAGTCCAGGGACACCCTGTATGTGGTCAAGAAACTATAAAGAAAAATATATATATTGTTATGTTGGGAAATGTTTTAAAAAAATAATGAAAATGATCATTATTATTATTGGGTATTTAAGTTATCGTGTTTCATGCTATGTTTGTTTTACAATTTTTCTAAGCTTTTTTACTATTCTAGAATCTTATAACATGGTCTAGTCAACGCATTTGTATCAAAAAGTCAGTCCTGAAGTATCTCTATTGTCGTAAGTACGTGACCAACAATACATTCATGTTGAAGACACAATAAAAATAATATGGAAATTTAAATTCATGAAAATACTTGGTATTTCAAGCAGATCAAATGGTATACAAGTTGGAACATCCTGTATGGTGAATCATATCAGGAGGAAACCCAACAGCGAGATGTCGAAAACTATGCGAGGCAAACCGCAGAAAAATGTCAAATAGGAATGTTAAACAAATTTGTACATATAATATAAGGTCTAGAATAGTACATAGTAAATAAAATCATTAGCATAACTAATAATCAGATAGAAAGTGGCAATATATTTTAAAATTTGTGAAAATAAACAAAATGTGCGGGTTGCCATTAGGAACTGTAACAAGGTTAGAAAAGATGAAAATTTTGAGAAAAAACGAAACCACGTATGAAATTTTTTGATGAAGATATAGAAAATTACAAAAAGAAAAACAAGCAAAACCCTCCAAAAACGTGATAATTAATTCAGACATCAATGGGAGAATGAACACATAAGAAAATTCCACTCACCTTAGTAACAGAACAAGAAATCCTGTCAATGCCATACTCAGGTACAAAAGTTGGTTTGATGCAAGGAAGCTGTATTTTCCAGTAGCAGCAGAACACACAAGAGGAATAACAAGGTATTTAATACGCAGAACTGACTAAAGTGCAACGTATCAGGTCTAGAAAACCATATTGTTATTTGATCACTTGTATCCTTTTTTCGGTTGAACATTTAATAATGTTCGATGCCAATGGACTTTTTATAACTTTCAAACATTCATTCAACAAGTATTGATCACACGAAACAAAATTCACCATTTCAAATCACTGTTTTTAGTTCCATAAGGTAGTTTACGCAGAGTAGGTCAGTTTTTGAGGATTTATTTAAATAAAAAACAAATATTTGACTATTTCCTGCAACCTTTGTTTATCTTTTGAACATCTAACCACATTTCTCCCCACAAAACAGCATATTTGACATCTAGTTTTGCGCCAAGTTGGCACTAACCTACTGATGATAGAGATGACTCATTCTTCATAGGCGTACCGACTGAGCTGGGATAAGGTAAAAAGAGTGCTGAAAGAGGGTAAGACAACATAGCCGGAGTTTTCATTTTTGTTATGGAAAGTATTAATTTTTCAAAATTATTAAAAAGATAGGGAAATCAATGAAACAAATTATAAATCATAAATAAATAATAATAAAGCACCATATCATAACAATATATTATATAAATTATTCTTAATTTGTGGATTTATTTATTCCGGAACACTATATAGGCTCACCTATCTCTTGTTTTGATAGAGATCATTTGATCAAGGAAATAAAATAACACATTTGACATTTTTTTATTTTTCTTTAAGCATAATTAACATACAAGAAATAAAAATTCTAGGATATTAATGAATAAATAATACTAAGTGATAATAAAATATCATGTTATTTGAAATGAATAGAGAATACAAATGTAATACATTGAAAAATTGATTATCCAGAGACCCCACAAATATAAGAAAACAGACTGTAACAAGGAACAATGAAATAATGGTGAAAAAAATCACAAATGGGTAAAAATTGATATTTTTCTGTTTTTCTTTTTTCCCTTCTCATTTTTCAATTGTCTATTGGCAAATTTTAAACAATAAAATATTCTTAGCCTGAGAAAGAGAGTATAACTACATATTTTTTTGGAAACTCAGAATATGGACGATTTAGTTGTATAGATATCATTTTTTCACAATGATCATGAGATACTCTGTTTCCCAAACAAACTTCTCTGAAGCTGGAACTGAACAATACTTCTAGATTACAAATGAATTCAATAAACATATCATTTCGCATTAATATTTTTCTTGTAATCAAATGCTTTATAATGAGTAAACATTTCTACAGAATACAAATTTTCACAATCCTTGGACATTTTTTGACAAACAGAACAAGAATGAACATTCATAACTTTTTTAATTAAATATCCACAAACATATGTGAAGGCATTCTGAATAGGTAGCTCCTCATTACGATAGCTATATTCCCCAATAGTACAATATACGTGGAGTATCGAATATATAAATTATGTCCTTATTTGCAACAGTGAAAACGGGCTCATCTGGGGTTATGCCAAATTTCCTGGATAGTTTTGTAAAATTTGATCCCATATCTGTAACTAATGCATCAACTAGCAATCCTATATCCAATAGATTTTTGATAAATTTTTTAATTGTTCAGATTTGAAAACTTTGTAGATTGATCTTTGGATTATACAAAAACTATTACTTTCATTTCGTGAACTTTAACAACCCTTTTATTAATATCACTGTCAAATCTCACATTCCACATAAAACATCATAAACTACTCAGTGATCACATATAAACAAGTAATAAAACATTATTCAAATATAAGGTTGCCACAGTACTCCCCCCTCAGTGTCAACGATATCAGAATATTATATATACACATATATTTTAAATACGGAACTTCACTATTCTTCCCGAACGTGTCTTGTAAGTATTAGTTGATTCCATAGATGGAGTTGTAGACATTGTTTTCCATTAATGCTGGTTTGAGTCTATCGATTGATACATTCTTTTCCTTGCCACTAATTGATATTTTAAAATATTTTTCTGTTCTGTTCAATACTTGGTAAGGTCCAGAGTAGGGTTGTTGTAAGGGTTTTTTAACGGCATCGGTTCTCAAAAAAACGTATGTTGCATTTTTCAAATCCTTGGATACGTATGCCTTCCTGGAATTGTTATGGTTACTTCCTTGTTTCGGTCTGAATTATTCCATTGCAGTACGTAGGTCTTCCAAAAATTTTTGAGTACCTATGATTTTTCTATCAGGATTTTGGACAATCATTCCCCCTGGAATCCTCAATGTTGAACCATACAACAGTTCTGAACTAGAAGCTTCCAAATCGTCTTTTGGCATGACCCGTATTCCGAGTAAAACAGTTGGTAATATTTCGGTCCATTTATCGTTGTTGTGGCATTTTAGAGCAGTTTTCAGAGTTCGATGAAATCTTTCGATCATCCCATTTGAACATGGATGATATGCAGTTGTTCTTATATGTTCAAAACCTAATAGTTTACTGAATTCTCGAAATAGTGTGGATTCAAACTGTCGTCCTTGGTCCGTAGTTACTCGTGAAGGTATTCCAAACCTTGTTATCCATCCATTATAAAACTCTTTGGCTACCGTTTCTGCAGTTATGTCATGAAGTGGAAAAGCTTCGGTCCATCTTGAAAAACGATCAATACATGTAAGGCAATATGTAAAACCATTCAATGGAGGAAGAGAACCAATAATATCTATATTTACGTGGTCGAATCTATTTTCAGAAATCTGGAATTTTCCAATGGGACTACTGGTGTGCTTGTTAATTTTGGATTTGTGACATTGTAGGCAGCATTGTGACCAATAGCGGATATCCTTTTCCATTCTCGGCCATAAGTATTTACTTTTTATGAGTTTCACCGTAGCTTTAACTCCAGGGTGCGACATATCATGTAATTTGTTGAATATGGGTCTTCTCATATTTATCGGGATATATGGTCGGATTCTGTTACCTGTCACATCACATATAATCTCTGTATTAGATTGTGGAATTTCAATTATTTTCAAGTTCAGTGCAGTGTCTCCACTGGTTATCAACTGTTGTAATTCTTCATCTTCTGTTTGATTTCTTTGCCATTCTTTGAAGTCTATCGTTTCTTGAAGACATATACTAGATATCCGTGACAATGCATCTGCAACTACGTTATCTGTTCCAGATATATGTCGTATGTCAGTTGAAAACTGGCCAATATAGTCCAAATATCTGGCCTGTCTTGGGGTTGATGAATCCATTTTATTGAAAGCATAAGTTAGTGGTTTATGATCTGTGAAAATAGTGAAATCGGTGCCTTCCAACATGTAACGGAAGTATTTTATTGATTCATAGATAGCAAGTAACTCACGATCATAAGTGCTATACTTTCTCTGCGCATTCGACAGATTTTTAGAGAAGAAACCTAAGGGTTCCCAGGAGGTTTTTTTTTAGTTGGTGAATTGCTGCTCCAATGGAAGAATCAGATGCATCAACCATAATACATAGTTTACTGGATGAAGAAGGATGTGCTAATAAAGTTGCATTGGATAGTGCTTCCTTTATTTTGATAAAAGCTTCCTCTTGTTCAGTATTCCATTCGAGTTGTTCATTCTTCTTGTGGTTTTCTTTTTGAAACTCGTTTAGGGGTGCTTGAATTCAGGCTGCGCTTGGAATCGTAGTTCGATAAAAATTTATCATTCCAAGGAATCTTCTCAAAGATTTCAAATCCTGTGGTTTTGGATAATCTGAGATAGCTTGGATTTTCTTATTTGTCGGTCTAATTCCATGTTCGTTTACCAGAAAACCTAGGAATTCATGCTTCCGTTACCGAATTCACTTTTATCTGGATTAATGACAACGCCATATTCTTGAAATCTTTCAAAAAGTTGCCTTAGATGAAGTTTATGTTCAATTTCGTTTTCAGAAGCAACAAGAAAGTCGTCGTTGTATGGAAAACAGAATTCTAAATCTCGAGTTATTTGATGAACAAATCTCTGACAAGTCTGTGCTGAATTTCTTAATCCAAAAGGCATAGTCAAGTATTTGAATAGACCAAACGGTGTAATTATAGCCGTCTTTTCGATATCCATTGGTGCTACTGGAATTTGATGAAAAGCCTTAACAAGATACATTTTTGAAAAAACTTTCTTTTTATCCAGGTGAGCTGCAAAATCCTTGATATTCGGCAAAGGATATCGATGAGGAACTGTTTTCGCATTCAACATTCGATAGTCTCCATGCGTAAACCATGAGATTTTGTTAAAAAAACTTGAATTGTATGGTTTTAGAGGGAACATATCACTGTGGTTTAAATCGTATTTATCAGGCCGAACGCAAAAGGTAACTTTCAATGGTATAACATCTAATGAAATGGAAATCACCTGCGGAGTGCCGCAAGGGTCTGTTCTCGGCCCACTGCTCTTTTTACTGTATATCAACGATTTGGCAAATATATCTATTGATGGAAAGTTCACAATCTTCGCAGATGACACGTCCATTCTTTGGCATAACAAGAATCTAAATACACTGCAGAACAATATTGAACATGAAAGATAAACGCCATGTGAAGTGGAATAAATAGAAAAATCGAATTAAACGGTTTTCTTCACATAAAAGATTCAATATAAATTGAACCAGAAAATGGTAGATCTCAGGTGAAAAACAACTACTTTCCTGGCAAATACCACGCAGAACGTTGAATGATATTCACCTGAAAATCCATGCATACCTCCATATATGTGAAGAAAACCGTTTAATTCGATTTTTTCTATTTATTCCACTTCACATGGCGTTTATCTTTCACTATATGCTAGTAGGGCTTGCCCCCACTCCTACTGAGAAGGAATCTTTTATTTAGAAACCTATCGAGGTGGGAGATTTTCGGAGTGTTTCTTTCTGTCACTAGGTACCGCCAGTTAAAAGTTTTCTTTTCCGGCGTACCTATAGGTGTTATAGACTCGATGATGGTTTTGGTTATGTTGTGTCTCGCTTCAGCCAGAGCTCTTCGGACCTTTGGCTGGTTGACTACTCCGTACTGATGAGGGCCAAAAAAGCCTGAAACCGGTATGCGGATTGTTAGGTGAACACGACATAAATTAAACATAATCGAGCTTATCAGAAAGAAACATTTGCATTCAATGTCCATTTATATGGAAGTATGCATGGATTTTCAGGTGAATATCATTCAACGTTCTGCGTGGTATTTGCCAGGAAAGTAGTTGTTTTTCACCTGAGATCTACCATTTTCTGGTTCAATTTATATTGAATCTTTTATGTGAAGAAAACCGTTTAATTCGATTTTTCTATTTTATCTAAATATTGAACATGATCTGAAAGAAGTTAAAAAATGGTGTGATGCAAACCTATTAACATTTAATGTCTCCAAAACTAACATTTTAACTTTCAAATACAACATAGAACCCATTTTTCTTGATAACCAAATCATTGAGCCAAACAAGTGAACAAATTATTTGTGCAAAAAGTTATCATCAAACTGCTATGCCATTAGAACCATCTCTAGTTCTCTCGACCTCAATTCAGCTAGAAACGCCTATTTTGCACTATGTGAATCCCACTTACGTTATGGTATATGTTACTGGGGTACAGGCTCCCAAAATATCATCAAACCTATCTTCACTCTCCAAAAGAGAGCTCTCAGATATATTTGTCAAGCTGGAGTCAGAGATTCCTGTAGAGCTCTTTTCAAAACACAAGGAATTCTGCCTCTGGCATGCCTATTCATCTTGGAAACGGTCTGTTTGATCCGTAAAAAACACTTGAATAACATTATGTCTCAGTCAGTCTATGCAACCCGCCTTACTACTAACATCAGTCTTCCTATCCCATCAACAACACTAATTAAGAATTCAATTATCTATAATGGAAAAAACTATTTAACCATCTTCCACCTACTATAAGAAAATTGGAAGGAGAATTTTTTTTTCGAAAAGAAGTGAAAAAACTGCTGCTCCAAAAAGTATATTATAATTTGAATGAATACTTCACGGACAACCTCACAGCTCACTCCTAAATATACAGAAAACTTTATTTTATATTATAAACTATTTTAATGTACAGAAAACTTTATTTTATATTATAAACTATTTTAATGTGTTGTCTGAATTGTTTTTATGCTTTGTGACAAACTGTACTGTGATATTTTATATATAACTTTAACATTACGTATGTACTGCATTAAATTGTTATCCTATTTTTATGTATCTTAGATTTAGGCAAGCTTTGTCAACATAATTGATATTATATGACAATAAAGCATTTCTGATTCTGATTCTCCACATGGTCGCCACTCACCGTTGGATTTCTTAACCATATGTAGGGGGCTGGCCCATGGGCTCTTGGATGGTTGAATTATCCCCTGCTCTAATAGATATCCAAATTCTTTTTTGGCTGCAGCTAATTTCTCTGGGTGTAGTCTTCTTACTTTGCAATGTATTGGAGGTCCACTGGTAATAATTTGATGGAAAACATTCGTAGAATTTTTATAAAAATTCATTGAAACTCTGGTCAGAACTGGATATTCTGCAAGGATATCATGATATGGAAATTGTTTATTGATTGTTCTAATCGTGGGTATTCCATCAGTTTGATGAACCTCGCAAGAATTTGTTAAATTTGTTTCAGTGTCTATAATTTTTTTACTCTGAAGTCTACTAAAAGTCCATATTTCTTGAGGAAATCTGCTCCAATAATTGGTTGATCAACATCGGCCGTCACGAATGACCAGTTGAAATTTCTTTTCAAACCCAATGTTATACAAAGTATTTCTTCTCCATATGTGAGTATTTTTGAACCATTTGCTGCATATAGTGGTTTGTTTGACGGTTGAGCCTGTTTAGATGAATTTGGTAGAATGGATATGTCTGCTCCAGTATCGATGAGGAATTTTATTCTGGTATTGGGGTCTTTTATGAATAGGCGACTGTTGCTTTGGCCATGATCATTAGTCGCCATCAGTGATTGCCGGGAAGTTTTCCGATTGCTTTTGTTGTGGAAATGAACAGGGCTGTAGACATTTTGTAGCATTTTCTTTGAATCGACGATGATAATAGCATATATTTTCTTGGTTTGGTCTTGGCTTTGATCTACTTCTTGTGCGATATCTTGGCGATTTTAGAGATTCAGGTTCGTAATAATTTCGATAAGTTGATCAATTTTATTTTCGATCGAAGATGTGGGAGCATATGTGTTTCGCACGGCACTTACATGATCATTGCTATTAGAAACTCTCTGCATGCCATCTGCCATATTGATGAGCTCATCATCAGATAATTTGTCGTGAAATGCTCTAATCACTTGTTCAGTTGCTGATGGTAGGTTTTTTAACCAAGCCAGAATTATAAATTTATTTTTTTTTTTTCATTCAGCGAATAATTTTGTCATTTTTTCTTCTATAGATATTTGATACATCTTTATTAGTTGGGATTTCAATACTTCATATGCATTTGGATCTTCTTGAAGTTGAAATAAGTTGGAATTTTCTTTTACCAAAGAACAATCTAACATTGAAATAACTTTTCCAAACTTAATTTTAACAAAAGTAATTCCATTGATGTCAAATATTGTCTCCACAGCATTGAACCAAAGTTCGGGTTCATTTCTCCAGAATGAAGGTAAACAGATGTATTTAACTCGATTGTATTGAGTTTCTAAATCCATATTCTGTTTTTTTTGTAGAGTTGAATCTTTTTGAACCGTTATAGAAGAGTTGTCTTGTATGTTGTGCTCATTTGTCATATTCGTCACCTTTTTTAGTTCTTCCAGTGAGTTTTCTATTTGTTCAAACCTCGCATCGTGTTCTTTCAATTTTTCAGATAAGTGAATGCATAAAAACTCTAAATTTTTTACTTTGTTCGAAATAAATTCTAGCTTTTGTTCGAGTCCTTTGTTTTCATCACTAACTTCCTTATCAATTTCTTCGAGCACATTTGAGAAATCAAAATCGCTGGTATTCTTGAGATCAGGATATTTCTCTTTAAGAAATGCCTCCAAACTGAGTAGCAGGTCTGGTACGGTTCCTCGAGTATTCAAGTTGAAATGTTGCAGAATGCCCAAGAGTTGGCCTCTTTTTAGATTACGTATGAGAATAACCATTGTAATGTTCTTTAGTAGGGGTCACCAGATGTAGATTGATCTTTGGATTATACAAAAACTATTACTTTCGTTTCGTGAACTTTAACAACCCTTTTATTAATATCACTGTCAAATCTCACATTCCACATAAAACATCATCTCAGTGATCACATATAAACAAGTAATAAAACATTATTCAAATATAAGGTTGCCACAACTTCATCTACGAAAAAATAGGCAAGGGACTGCTTCCAATTGAAATAAAGCCCCCTTATCATAAATACTGTGGCATGATTCACAGGAGAAAAATATTTTCTATTTTCCCCAAGATCGGTGAAACCAACGATATCATCTCTTCCTGTTTGGTAGAATATATTACATTTGAGAGACATCTCATCAATTCACAGAAAATAATATTTATCTTGTTCTACCATTGACCTGACCTTCATTTCTAGGGTCTTCAAAGGAGCCTCGTTTCCCAAACCTGGCTTGCAGATTATTTTCTCTGTTATCCTTTGCAATGATCTTTTAGTCGGCAAATATAATAATTTCCTGAGAAAATTATATGCACGAGGTCCGGGAAAATAAAGTGTCAAAGGAAACTGTTTGTATTCTGCAGTATATCTACGTCCTCTTGCTTTCCTAGTATGCAATCTTGCGCGTAAAAAAAAAGGAATTTATCACAAATCTGATCAAAATCTTCAAGAGTCGACTCTTTCAATTCTGTGTTAGATTCCCTTATACATGTAAGTTTCCTCCTCACATTTTTCAACTTCTCCCTCAACTTTTGTTTTCTTGGGCTGTGACAAATGAAATGTGCAGGAGTCTGTGTTGAAGCAGATGGAGATGTCAAACAATTACCTTCTTGTTCCCTGCTGTCCACAATAATGGTAAGAGGGTCCGAAACTGCAAACAAAAACATATCAATGGTCTTGGAAATATCAACAGGTATGTTGAAATGAATAAAGGAATGAACGGCATAAATGAATGTTGGAAAATAATGATACCCTATTAATATCTGATTACTCATATTTTTCTGATTTTTCTTAAGACTAGGTACTCCAAATGATGATGATTTTAGAAATTTCATATATTATGGCATATTTCCTATACTATTATATATAGAGAAAAATTTGATGTGTTTTTTGTAGAACAACTCTAAATGAATATAATTTTTCTTTCATATTTTTCGATTTTTTTCAGAGATATACCAGTTAAAAACAATTCAAATTTCACTGTTCAGATTTACAATTGCTTTTCCATTTTCCCATAAATATAGAAGAAAATGTTACAAATATAATTTGTTGTGCCATCCAAGAGGTACATATACATATTTATTTTGTTTTTATTCTGTTATAGTTTCCGAGATAGCTTTTCAGTCATGAAAGTAGTATACTCCTCAATAGTCATATCATCATATAACATGAAACAGTTAAAAATGTATTTTAAAAAAATCGCTAGGGAGAGACTTGCTCAAACAAAAAAATCTCACCTGATGATGTTATTGTGGATGCTTGTGCTCTGGATGTGTTCGGATCATTTACAATGATCTCCGGCATTGAGGATGAAGATAGAGAAGTTGCTGTTGACTGGGATGCAGAAACTTTTAACGTCTGAAAATGAAAAAGAAAGTTTGACCCACATTTACATTACTTTTTGATAAGATGTTGATTTTTTTTTGTGGACTCATATTCTCCTCAACTTCAAGTTCTCTCTTCAATGAATGCGGGAAAATAGTGGGGACAGCGTGCTGAATCAACTTCTTCCTCAAACCGCTTTTCTTGGTAAACATAGATTCAGCGAAGTGGAGTTCACACAATAACTTTTATGTAATGCTTCAGGCTTTAAATTTCCCAAGTTATCTCTCTTGCATGCTTCTATCCAGTTTTGAGCTCTGAAAAAAATAATTAAGTTATAAATTCTAGTATAGCAGAAGTTAACAAAATAAGTACCTTTCGACATCTTTTGGGAATCTGAAAAAAGAAAAATTCTTAGCAATTGTCCTGGAAGAACATCCTCTGAATGCACACCCAGTTCCTCCTTTGGTGGACATCTCTGATAGCCACTATAGGTCTATTCAACAAACTACAGTAATAACTAATTTTACAAAGCAACTCAAAGTAAATCAATATATAGCACAAGAACAATAAAAAGTTTAAAAAACGAAGCACACAGAGTCACTCGATTTATTAACAATCATTTGCGAAGAACAAAATCAAAATGGACACTTTTCAAATGCAAATACGAATAAAACCAGCGGTAAGTTTGAATTTGACGTGTGTACCACTAAGCATAGAACAAGCGCTCTCAAATAAAGTTTGGGCGGGAAGGCGGACTTACGCTTCTGTGTAAGCGTGTTCTATGACTTGTCTGATAGATTCGTTGACACCCGATATATATATATATATATATATATATATATATATATATATATATATATATTTAAAGACATGCATACAGGTGTTACCATATGGGATATTATAGATAAGTCTCATTATTCTTTTCTGTTTAATAAATACTTTCTCCGAGTTAACAGCGTTACCCCATAGACAGACATTGTATGAAAGATACTGTAAACTAAAGAATAGTACACACTAATGAGAGTACTCAAATTCATTTTTTTTAGTTGTACAATGGCATAAAATGCTGAGCTAAGTTTCTTACTGATATGACCTATGTGTTTGTCCCAACTCACAAACTCATCTAAATGAACACCCAAAAAATTAATTTCTGATACATAGGCAATATCAGACATGGTGATGCATGTAGTATTCCTTCTGTGTCTAAAGTTCATATATGATGTCTTATCTAGATTTAATTTAATCGAATTTTGGTTACACCAGTTCTGAAACGTGTTGACTACACGTTTTGTTTTTTGATACCATTCCTCAGGAGTCTGTGCCGCAACCACCACCGAGGAATCATCTGCATACATTATTAGCTTATCGTTAATAAATTCGGGTAGATCATTAATAAAGATAAGAAACAGAAGTGGCCCCAGCACAGATCCCTGTGGTACGCCCATATCCGTATCAACTATATCAGATTTTTCGTTATTTATCTGGACATAAAATCTGCGCTCAGTTAGATATGAACCTAGTAAGTCAAGCATAGGACCTCTTATACCAATAGCGTATAATTTATCTTTGAGAAATTCAATATTAAGGCTGTCAAATGCTCTCGAGAGGTCAAAGAAAACACCTGCAACTGTCAGTCCCTTATCTAGATACAGACTATCCATGAATTCAAGTACTGCTTCTTCTGTAGATCTTCCCGATCGAAAGCCATATTGATTAGCGGACAGAATACTGAAATTTTCTAGGAAATGTGTGAGTCTACTGTGATATATACGCTCAAATATTTTTGCAATGACATTTAACAGAGAAATTGGTCTATAGTTATCAGCACAAGTAGCATCCAATTTTTTATAAATAGCAATTATTTTACTTAATTTTAAGTCATTAGGAAAGATTCCCGTTTCAAATGATAGATTGATTAGGTAAGCCAGGGGCTCCGAGATTACATCTTGTAAATGTTTTAATAGTTTTATGCTTATTTGATCATCACCTACGGAGTTTTTGTTTTTTAGACTACTAATGACATTTGAAATTTCAGTTGCTGTAGTTGGAAAATAAGCAAAACTATTTATAGACCAATTAGAGGAGCATGTACAGTTGTTATTTTCTATATCAAACATATTTTGTAGCTCTTTGTTTTTATCTTTAAAATTAGTTGCAAATCATTGTGACAGTTCTTTATTGTCTGTTATTATTTTATTGTTTACCTTTAGCTGTATTTCTTCAACCTTTTGTTTTCTACCTATTGTATTGTTAACAATGCTCCATATGGTTTTTTGTTTGTTATTACTGTCCCTGATTATTTTTTGATTATATTCCCTTTTTTCATTCTGAATTGAGCGATTATACTGTTTTTTACGACATTGATAATAATCCCATGCCTCCTTTTCGGCTATATTTTTAGTGGCAGCGTAAATGTTTTTTAGTTGCTTACCTCAGTCCTGTATTTCTGTATCATGCCAGTGGTGTCGTTTATTTACTAACCTGCTGTTATTTTTCTTTATTAGTTGGCAATTTATGTTTACAGCATAATGCAATGTTTCCATAAATTCCTTAAATGCTTCATTAACATTATTTCTATTGTAAATATCATTAAAACCCAACCTCAATAATTCTTGCTTTGTCATATCGAGATTTGTAGGATTAAAATTCCGGGAATAACTACTGTTAACACTAGGAGTCGATATGTCCTCCTTCAGAGTTATGTGCAACATGAGCGCGAGATGATCACCCATATTAGGTTGAACAGTTTGACAAGTGTAATTTTTATCAGTATTCGTAGCAATGTAGTCAATTTTAGTTTTAGTAATTTTGTTTTTATAGTAAGATATGCGCGGGGGTTCATTTGGGAGGCCAAAATTTAGACCAAATGAGACTAACAGATCATCTAGTAGATTTTTGTCATTGTTTGACGTTAAGTAATCAATATTGAAATCACCACAAATGCATATTTCATCAAAACGATTATTATAGGTAGTTAATAAGGAAAAGCACTTATCAAGAAATGTATCCAGCTTGCTATCCGGTGTACTGTAAACATTAACAATGTACTGTTTCTATATGTGGCACAGATTGCACAACATTCAAAGGTATTTTCCTCACTGAATTTACTAGTCTATGACACCGCTTTTTAACATAGTTTTACTGTTTACGAATATTAGAGAACCACCAAGTATTTTTATTACTTCTAGTATAGCTTGTGATTAGAGTATATTCGGGAATGTACTATAATTAATGTTCTCATCTGTACACCAATGTTCTTGTATACAAATTATGTCTGGTTTCATATATATATATATATATATATATATATATATATATATTATATATATTATATATATATATCTATCGATGATCATGAAGATCGATCGATCGTGAAGATTCCAAAATAGTTCAAATATACAGAAAAACCTATTTGAAATTCGGAAGACATTTTAGCTGAAACAGGAGGTGAAAAATAACTGACAGATGTTCAATTGAGGCTTTATGATATTTATCATCACTACCAAATTTTCGTTCAGATAAGTCTAAATTTCAACTCCATTATTTGATTTCAATCTGGAGTATTGTAACAAAATCAGTTTCGAAACCTTCTAGGTCCTTCCAAAATAAGGCAATACTTTCAAATTACCTTCCTTGAACGAACTTGCTAAAATTATATTATGAAATTTATTACACATTGATTCTTTGTCTAGAATGGGAATGTACATGTTTATTCATCTAAACAAAAAATACATTTAAATTACCAGATAGATAGCAACTTACTTTTACAAAATTCAACACATATGCCAGAACACAAATGTAATCCTTTCAATATTGATCCCATCACACAAATTATGGACATTATCCAAATACAAGGATGCAATGAACTTAGCGTAAACCTGTAACACTGTACTGTGAGAGGTACAAACATATATCATACCTCTAACAACTATCTTATGTTTGTTATATTCCTATATTAGTATCCATCCGTGAATCTGTTTTTAATTTTTATTACAGTTCACTACTTTTTACATGTATTAGTAATGCAATATAATATTGAAGAAGTTTCGTTAATACATATATTGAATAAACTGAATACCATGCAAGTAAAAACACATTGGTAAATAACTTATTAAATCATAGTGCTAGAAATTTGTGGAGGAAATTTGAAAATCTGAAAGCAAATTATAGCAGTAGTAATGGCGATGAGTGGTACAAAACTGGAGAAATAATATAACATTGAACGATAAGACAAAAACAATACATGCCAACTAGGATATACCAGAAGAGATTAAACTTACAAATAACACACTAACAAATTTTTAGTGCTACATCTAGATAGTTCATATTGAAAATGTTTGCCAAATGTTAATTGCAGTATTCTCTCTATAGACCTTTTCATTTAACAGCGATAGCATTTGTTCTTTTTTTTGCGGAACCAACGACATGGAAGTAGGTATTCCAAATTTTTTAGGGTACATATTCAAAACTAAACTTGTGTGCAGAAGACGTTTGAATAAATTCAAATGAAATTTTCGTCTTTAAATTAAGGAGTTTCATCGTTCCGCCGTACGTACCGCCCCTTTGTTAGATTGAAGTTAGGTTATTAAACAACAAATCCTAAATTCAAACCAAAGCATACATCTGTATGGATTGATATCGAAGTACATGTATTTTTCAGAATTAACCTGTTAATATCAGGTTATTCTCTAGATCTAGCTGTTAATTTCATGATATGATTACAACACAAAACGAAGCAAAAAAAGAAGCATGAACGTCTTCAAAGAATCGGAGTTCAACCTATTTTTGTGGATTCATACAATTATAACTACAACAAAGAAAACTGATTGTGTTTCTAGTCGGTTATTCACAATGAAATAGGAAATAGTGCTTAGCAAGTTATCCAGGGCATCTTGGTGGTTGTACTCATCTAAAGCAGTGGTCTTGAACACCCCCAAAATCTTCCCACAGATTCGAAAAATCTGATGATTTACGAAAATGAAATAAATACCAACTGCTAACATTTGAGCAATGGAATCAAAAACACTATAACTCAATACAACATAAATTTTAATATTTACTTAAATGGTATTGATGGAAATATTCAAGTTTTTCGAAAGTGAATATTTGAAGCAGACTTGAAAAAACATTTCATTGATTTCAGTAACTTTTTATCTCAGTACACTTTTATTACATGTATAATTGCTTTTTTGGTACTAGAAGATTATTTGACAAAAACGCAATAATTTCTAAAAAAGCAATAACAATCAGCATGTAATCTCATATACTGATACCAACAATAATGATTATGAATGTGCTTCTTCTTCAAGTGCTGCACTTCTGGAACGACATTGTATACCACCTTCAAATTAAAACTATTTTGGCAGACTCATGGCACCATGCAGCAGAGAACCAGAGGGGATTATTTTCTAGACAGCATAATGCCCGATCTGAAAGACCGCTCGCCTTTCTGCAGATACCTCAAGCATTTTTATAACAAAATCCGAATACACTGAATAAAACCTTTTCAATGTGAAGAACACGTCAGAATTTTATACCCATAATCTGGGGGTTTCTTCTTCCACTGCCGTTAGAGAGAATCAGCTATGGGTTTCGAAGTGGAGGCAGGAGCTCGCAGAAAATAAATAGTTCGAAAGTACCCAGTTGTGTGCCTCCTACAACCGAAGTTTTTTTACAATGAAATTTTCAGGATGAGTGTTTCTTACAAATGTTTGTTCTGGTTACAGTGTTCAAATGTTTGTTTCTCTATCCAAATATCCAGCATTTCATTTAGAATTTTGGCTAACCTCGCCATAAGTACGGCTATTTCTGAAAACTCATTTTTTACTTTAAGCTCTAAAAAATTGGCTAGGAGAAAGTGTCGGAAAGGTGGAGGACGGCTTAGCCTTTCTAAATATATATCCCAACTTTCTTTTTAGTTTGTGAGTGAGGTTTCTGTTAACTTTCTATTTTATAAAAAAATATTTCTATATGCATAACTTGTTTCATTGTTAAAGTTGTCATTGGAACCGTACTTGAGCAAAGTTGACCCCCCCAACATCTTGGGCTGCGACCGTGCCTGCCTGACAGTGAAAAACACTGATTTTGATTTTCTGGTTATACCTTAATTTAAAATATATACTTTTTTCAATTTTTTTTTTAATAATCTTTTCGGTGTTTTATGCATTATCTTAAGTTATTAGCCACAAGAAGTTTAGATTAGTTTTCAATGAGAATATGTCGAAAGACAAAAGTTGGGCAAATTTTCTTATGACTTGAATCTTTGGGGCATGAGTAGCTCTTCAGGTTGACTGTCATTCGATATTTGAAGCAACATCGCTCGTGATTGGTACGAGTACACTTGCATCAAAAGCTCGAACAATGTGGTGAATATATTGTAAATGCCAAGTCGTCTTTGGAGGGATGTTAATCCATTGGACTAGAATCAATGGATATTGGGCTCGTTAAAAGAATCCTACTCTGGTTGGAATCCCAGCGGTTCAGAAACATTTCCGTTTTAGGATGTCCTCACGAGAGTGAGTGATAAGCTTTCTTTGCAGAAATTGGCTGACAAATATAGGAAAGGAGAAAATCTGTAAAATTGTAATTTAACTTCGGGAACTTACAACTCCTGCATATTTATGCAGGAGTAGTGTATTACACCATTTTTATAGGAACGTGGAGTTAATTAAATGAAAACATAACTAGCTCGTAGTAGATTTATTGGATATGTAGGATCTCACCACAGATCTTTCAGATGACAATAACTTACCCTTTGCTTAGTTCATTAGAAGAGAAAATAAAATAGATTAAGATAATTTCTAAATGAATCTAGAAATACTGTTTTTGTTTCATATTGCATTTTTTATAAGAATACTATTTCAATTTTGTTTAAAATTATGCATCATCAGTTTTTTCCAATAAATAAATGGTTGTTAATATTGAATGAATGTGGTTGTTAATATGTTGTTTCATTGATTCTGCCAAATACTTTTTTGATATTCTCAATCATAAAAAAAATAAGGAAAGAACTAAACAAAATATTAACATACATTTATATCTTTATTAAATATTATTAATTATAATTATACATATATATAAGAATATATCTTAAAATAATATATATTTATATATATATATATATATATATATATATATATATATATATATATTTTATATTAATTATCACAGGTTTTGGAAGGTAAATAATTCAGATGGAATATCATAAATATTATCACATTATTTATCAGAGTGCGTTACAGTATTTCAGTTTACTTTTTAAAGATGACAGTGAACGAGAAAATACCAAGATCTACTTTGTTGCCGTTAGTTAACATATGTGATAGTGGCGAGTGCATGCCATAATTACATCTGTGATTACTTGGTTTGAATAAATAAGTATTTCTGAGAGGTACATGGAGATCAATAAGACCAAGACGGGACAGTAAAGCTCAGCATTCAAAAGTTTGTGTAACAAACAGATATCCTGTCTAAAATACCATCAAATTCAGCTCTTGATATTATGAAACTATTATTTGATTCAATTCTAATCTTGTAAGATGTAATATGAATGTGTTAGAATAATTATTTTTGGAAATTATTGAAAACATGGTGTGCTTGCTATCAGGCATGCAGAACTGATCACCCTGAAAAGTTCTTTCGATAAAAAAATCCCATATGTTGCATAGCTACTGAGTGGCAAATATAAATAAATATTATGTATTTGACACATTGAAATTAAAGAATGTCAGCTATTGCCAATGGTTCAGGTATCAAACAGGATTCGAACCATTGCAAATATCTAAAATAAAATGAAAAAAATACATATTCAGATACCAGTACCTTGAATAACTTGTATAAACTAAACGACTTACTCAATTAAAATATATTATATATATATATATATATATATATATAATACGAAGTGAAAAATTGCGTCTGTGAAAAATACATGAACAGAAAGATTGTGGCATATCAGAAAAGTTATTAAATTAATGAAAAAAAAACATCTTCAAGCGGGATTTGAACCCACGACCTCTGGATCTCTAGTCAGACACTCTAACCAACTGAGCTATTAGGACATAGGTGCCTCCGCATATTTGTGAATCACGTTTTCATTAATTTAATAACTTGTCTGATATGCCACAATCTTTCTGTTCATATTTATATATATATATATATATATATATAGAGAGAGAGAGAATAAGAGAAATCTGTTTCGAATCCAAAAGAACCCACCATCCGTCTACAGCCTGTTTCATGGTTTCCCAATCATCAGGACGGCCTGTGGTCTCTTTCAAATTCGTATCAGATTTCTCGTAGGTTAATAGCCTTGGCCTAAGGCAGATTTCTCGTAGGTTAATAGCCTTGGCCTAAGGCTATTAACCTACGAGAAATCTGATACGAATTTGAAAGAGACCACAGGCCGTCCTGATGATTGGGAAACCATGAAACAGGCTGTAGACGGATGGTGGGTTCTTTTGGATTCGAAACAGATTTCTCTTATTCTCGATATTTGTTTGCGTTAAACGCATGAGGAGTACGAGTATTGGTATCGTGGGTAGGCCTATCTGACACATTTGTTGGTGACCTGTTAATATGCACGAAATTTCGTGCTATTAAAATTCCACGATATTAGGTTTAAGCTTCACCGCACAGATTATAGGTGTCACTATCTATAATCTGATGCTGTTCATATATATATATATATATATACCTATATATAGTCTCCAAATTTGTTCTTGATTCATTCTATAAATTGGGCAAAACTTACAACTTAATTTTAAAAAATAATTCATACACATTCAAGTCATGTTTAGTTGTTATATATTATATTTTATGCCTATTATGAACATTTCTACTGTTTCTTATAAAACATACATATAATACAAAAGAACATAACATACCTGGGTTTCTAAAAAAAATACTTTTGTTACGTGTAAGTAGTTGTGAATTCATATACAATGAAAATATTTTTCAATTATCAATTTTTGCACCAAGAGAATGTTGCGGCATTCTATATAGGTTCGTTAAGTCCTATCCTATATCTTTAAAGTTACAATACAAAACATCAGAAAATATACATCATATCACAGAAGTTCTTTCAAGTCATTCTACAAAAAATACTAACAAACCATACTTAACAATACTAAATAAAAAAATGCAAATGCAAATTCGAAAAAAATAATTCAACAATGGAAATCATTTAACCCATGATGATACAAAGAGGTTTGTTAGAAATTCAAATTCCCAGAAAACACGTTGATGAAATAGTTAATCTTCTGGTCAATGTTACTTTGTAGTTGTCAATTTATTTATCTACCATACATAAATCAATTATTGTTAAACCCACAGGTTGAAGAACTGTCAATGGCCATTTGTTGTATTTAATTTCATGCCAATAAAGATATTTTATAATAAATATCAGTTATAATTGAAGACAAATGAATAACTTATTGACATAAACTTCCAATTATCATTGTTTCTGTTCTCCTATGCTCATGGCGGAGGAAAAACAATACAACAAAAATAAAGTAATGTACAGCAAAAATAAAGTAATGCACAGACACTAGGCTTGTTTTGGTTTGCAGTAGGGATGGTCCTAGAACCGTTCAAAGTAGTTACACAGTCGTTTATTGAAATAAAATATTTCACGCTACTTTGTCCTACTCTTTAGAACCGATTCGGAATCGTCCTGACTTCGAACGAAAACAAACCTTGTATATTTCTCCTGTTGCCTCCTGTGATATTGATACACAAATTTTGGGTCTCTGTTGTATTACTTGACTTTCTTCAGATTCACCTTCGATGGATGCTTTTACAGTTGGATCTATGTTCTGTGTTTCATGGAAAACATCTCATTGAATAACAGGATACATCATGAAATAAAGGCAAGGTTGAGTTTTTCTTAGGAAATGTCTTCACTCAAAAGGTTTCAGAACTCTGTATGCAATATGTAGTATAACTTGCTGTGGAAAAAAAAGGAATAAGACCTGAAGAAATAATCATATAAAAAAAAAGGAAAATTGTCATATTTCTCTTTTTTATTTTTAAGTAATATAATCGTAAAACTTGGCTAGTTGTATATAAAATTCAATGACAACAAGATATTCATAAGAGTTTCCCCAAGTTAATTTGAAAACAAGATCAATGATCACAAAATCTGCACTTTTTTAATTACTGCAATGAAAAGTTTGTTATTGGTATTCAGGCTATACTAATAATTCTAATCAACCTGAATAAAACTTCATATATATCACTTTTGAATTTTTGACTTCCTGATAAAAAATATCCAGGGCCAAACGTTTAGTAACAATCAGTTTGTGTGTTGATTACTCCATAGTGAGCTAACTAGAGCAACTCTACTACCAGCCAACGAAAAAAATAAAACAAATTTGATTCCGAAAATACCAGCCCACTCTCAATAAAAGACTATTACGAGAAATGATAGAAATCAAGAAAGATAAATTCAACATCAACAAAAAAAAAGATATTGACAAACTTCACGAGTCATTTTGAACTCTTAACTCTAACTAATGGATTTAATATCCCTCGAAATTATTGATATATCGATTGGTTTTTGACAAAACATCATAAGCGATAAAAGTAAAATTCCGCAGGAAGCTTTTTTTTCTTACACTGTCTTTATTTCAATACTCAGAACTCTCAAAATGTGTAGGACTCTATTTATTTCGGCGATAAATAGTTCAAGTGAATGAAATCCAGTGCAAGTTATTATTTTCATTGAATATTGTTGCATATGATAGTTTGTCAAAACAATTTCAAAGTTTCTTCGATTTGGATCTGTCACTTAAGATACTGATGAGATGTTTTGTTGGTATCAAATTCGATATTTTGAACAGCTACAAAGCGTAATCTCGCAATATAACGTAATGCAATTTTTAGGTTAAAGTGCACTCCACTTTGCAGTAATCGTTATTAGGTTTTTACGTGTTACGTTGTTCTGTCATCGTGGGAATAAAATATGATCATAAGCGACAGAAACAGAATCGTAACCGACAAGATTTTCTGGCATTTACGATCATCTGTCAGTAGCATATTGTCGTAAATGTCTGAACACCCTGTAGAGTACATTATTTAATTTCATTTTTGAACTGGTCAAGGTAATGTTATTTTTCGGAACATGCCTTGTTTTATTGTGTCAAAGTTTCAATGTAAAAAACACTAAATACCGATTCATAAAAAAAGCTTCTGATGGTTTGATCGGGGTTAGTTTTCAGTCCCATAATAAATGAGATTCTTCACTTGATAATTGTTCTTGTTCCTATTTAAATAAATGTTGTTTTTCCATTTTTCTACAAAAGCTAGCCGTGAACAACCCCAATTCACAATATTAGCGTTTACAATAAAATATAGCAATTATTGGTATTTTGTTGGAACCAAACTTGCGCTTACAATAATGATTTCAAGCACTTATGTCCAAATGAGCATAAATAATATGTTGAATCACGTGTAGATTATCATAAGTAACAATTTGGTTGAAAAATCCAATTTTCAACAAATTTGTTGCTTACAATGTTTTGTCAAAAACCCATCGATCTGTTATATTGACAGATTCTTATTAATATAAATAAAATACTACCTACTGAACCAAATGAAACGAAACTCACATTTTTGGAGGTGTTCTAACTGAAGACCTGCGCAGGTTGAATCACCCAGAAATACCTTATATTTTGTGCTATACAATATTTTGAATTGTATTGATGAATGAATCCTTTGCATTTTGAATAATTCCAGATATTTATCAAGACCTGAGATGGATGATTTCCAAAAAGGAAATCTGCAAAGATTTTGAGTGGATAATTTGGAACATAACCTTAAAAAGGCGAGAAAGAATGAATGGCAATTGGATTTGCATAAAACTTCAGAGAGTTCAACTTGATTAATAGACACATAATTGTAGTGAAAATCAACAGCCAAACTTACCGGTGGTAAGATCTCGGCTGATTCTCGATGAATTTCTCTTCACAGGATATGCACTTTGGAACCATGATTATTATATACACAACCACAAAAACAGTTTCTGAACTGAACTGGGAGGTTAATCAACAGGACGAGAAGTAATAAAAGTAGTTTAAAGTTCAAATCGACACTTACAAAATTTCTAAAATCATTACCGACCCAAACGAACGACACTGAATGTACCAAAAATTTGATGACAAGTGACATTTATTCTCAACATTTGATTCGTCGAAAAATGTTTAAATCCCCTCCAAAAAAAACAAGTGAACGTTGGTTCCGCATGCGCACAGCGAAAATGCTTAAATGAAAAGGTCTATAAGAGTGATTAGACATAGGGCCCATCCTAGATGTGCAGCGCGTGCACGCACGCGGGCGGCCAAAACAAGGGGCGGCCGCATATAGTTCTACCAAAGCAAAATGGTTTAAAACTTATAATAAGTCGAATAAATATGCTGAATTTTAAATAGTTATTAATAAATCAAAATAAGTTCCGATTTCCTGATGGCATGGTTTAAGAAAAATAGAATGTTAGTGCACAGTGTGTTGGTCCATTGTCCATTAATGTCTACTCTTTACACACATTCTTCATTTGATAGCAAAATTCGTAGCAGAGCCGGCAATTTCGGCATAGAAAAAGATACCAAATTTTAAATTTATATCTAAAAAAATAACCAATAAGGGGCATATTTTTGAGACGCCTTAGGATGTTTCGTTCCACTGTGCTTATTTTAGCGGTCTCCTATGTAGATTAGAACTGAATTATTTCGGCAAAGTTAAAGGGATGCGACATCTGTTACTTTAGCAGTATATATATAAGGAAAATGAGAAAAACCATTCTCATTTCAATATGTTCATTCAATTTTGATTTAACATACAATAATACTGGTAACACAATCAAGATAAGTAAGTAAATATTAAAAATTAGTGAAACCTTCTAAAGAAGAGAGAATAGAAGAAATCTCTAAACAAGCGGGAGCATTGAAAAAGTATTTCAGACATCCGGAAAAAACTGAGCCTGAACAAAAAGGTTTGAATCAAAATGCGGAGTTTGATTATTCTCAACCATCCACATCCACCAGTACTAATGACGATACAAACACTAAATCAATGGATGTCACACCCGATGAAATGGCAAGATCATCAATCAGAAGATGAGAGTGAAGAGGGTTCTGCTCAAATAGCACTAGGTGATCCAGGTACTTGGCCTAACATTTTAACGAAAAACAATATTGATTTATCGGTAGAACATGGTACCAAACAAGTAGCAAATTTTAAATTTCCGGTCGATGAGAGTGGCAGAAAATTTAGCTGTTCATATTATAACAAAACTTTAGTGAACGGGGATAAAATAAATCGCGCGTGGCTCTGCTATTCCATAAAACTAAATCGTATTTTTTGTTTTGCATGTAAATTGTTTAGTAAAGATACTTCAACACAACTTGTAAGTACTGGCTTTTCTGATTGGCATCATTGTTCGGATTACCTTAATAAGCATGAAAATACTCTAAAACACTCTATAAGATCATGGTGCGAAATAAAGACGAGGTAGGAAAAAAGGTGTACTATTGACGCGGAACAACAAAATGTTTACAATCGAGAGAAAAAGCGATGGCACACCATCATACAAAGAATGATTGCTGTAGTACAATTTTTAGCCAGTCAAAATTTGGCATTCAGAGAAGGTAGTACGAAGTTGTATCATAGAGATAATAGTAATTTTTTAAAGGCAGTGGAGATATCCAAATTTGATCCAGTAAATACAAAGATAACAAAACACGTATTCCACACTACTTAGGGCAGCATTTTCAAAATGAAATAATTAATATTTTAGCCGAATCCATTAGTAATGAGATAACACGCATTGTCAAAAAAGCCAAATATTACACTATAATTCTCGACTCTACACCAGATATTAGTCACACAGAACAAATAACGTTTGAATTAGATGTGTGAACACTACTGATGGTAAGGTAGATATTTTAGAATTTTTTCTAGGATTTTTTCCAGTAACTAATACCATTGGAGAAGGTCTGTGCAATTTTCTATTAGAGAAGCTATTACCTAGTCTACAGCTCGAAGTTATGAATGAATAAATGAATACGTTTATTTAGGAAATCCTAATATACATACAATAATAATAATGATATACACTATTAATAATAATAGTAGATAAACAATAACAATAATAATAAAATAACTATATAAATAAATGAAGTAATACAAAAAATAAAAATAAACGCAAAAAGATTTAAATAACTTAGATTACACCTCTACTAACAATTTGGAACATAATAATGATAATAAATGTTAATAATTAAGTTAAGTCCATTGTTATTCTGCATCATTCAACTTTACCTATAATATGTTTGTGGGGTCAGGGCTACGACCTACGACAATAGATCGAACATGAAGTGGAAAAATATAGGGCTTTAGAAAAGGATTTTCGATATCAACTAAAGCATTATACATGCCGTGTGCAGCTCATACAATAAATCTCGCGGTTAACACGTTGAAGGACACACGGAAATCCGAAATCATTCTCATTGTGACACAGACAGATTTGTATCTTTGTCTTTTTTTTTTTTTTTTTTGGTTTTGAAGGGGGAAACCGCTTGGCACCTGGGCCTTGTGTCTATCAGCTCAGGTAGTGTCGGGCGCAACTCCGACTAAAACCCCCCCCTCGCCCTCCTATGCTTGGGACCATCTTGTCGACATAGCGTCTTAACATTCATAACTCAAAAAAAATATCCGAGTATTTTTGGAAAAACATCACACTAAAATAAAAATTTGTATCTTCCAAAAAAAAATAGTAACTCCAAAAAATTTAATATAATTCTAATCATTGGAAAAAAAATTACTCAAAAAATTGTACATCACACTACATCGCGTGACAGAGCAAATACAAATATATGAGTTTCATATGGCAAAAGGACGCCGCGCGGCGTTGTGATGAAATTGGGAAGGTAAAATTCTGGCTGGTGGAGATTTGAACCGATATTTTATGAAGAAAACCTACACGAACCTATTGCACACAATCCGTGACAGCAATCATGTGTCTCCTATATTAACTATGCAAAATTGAACGCCATAGATAGATCTTTATTTAATTAGGAACCCTAATATACATATAAGAAGGATATTACAATGTATAGACATGCAAATATATTACAGACATATGGAATGGAATGCTTACAATAATATCAATGAGTAAACAATTGTAAGTAACATATTAAAAGTAAAAATATAGTATAGTATTAAAATGGCAATAAACTAACAGTAAAAAATTTGAAAAGACATATTAAAAGAAGAATATATATATATATATATATGTACAAAAACGAATAGTAGGTTCAGCTAGGTTAACAAATTCACAAGTGATATATAATTAATTGTTATATTGTTTTAATATCAATATTCATAGACGAACAATCACTTATTTTTGTAAATTCCTTCAGTTTGTCTTTGAACTGGATCAGTGAAACAGATACCTTAATAGAATCAGGCAATTTGTTGAACTCAACGAAACCTTTAAAAAATAATGAATTCATCGTACTACGATAAGAAGTGATGGGAACATAGATGTCATTTTTGCCACGTGTGTCATAATTATGCGTTCTGTCCAATTTAATCCGGATCTGTGTTGTGCCACATTTGTCACCAAGCTCTATGACGTTAGTGTCCATCAACGTGTTGATGACGCTGCCAGCTCCAGTGGTGAAATTTCTGTTTTTTTTTTATATGGTACAAGAGGAATATAATTACTTTTCTGCGTCCCTGTATCGATGGGATTTACTGAAAAAACACGTGAAAAGTCTAACTTTTAAACCGGTGAAGTGAAACAAGGTGGGAAAGTCATATCAATGCTAAAACAAGACCTAAAAAACATAATTACCGCATTAAATGCCTTCATTGAAGATACCACCAGAGACACGATTTTTTTCAACCTTACCTGTTTCTGTGGCTTCAGGTGAAGGAAGTTTCAGTAATTTTTTTTTTAAAAGTACCTGAGAAATAATATGACACAAGAAAAGCTTTCGGATTTGGCCATCATCTCTATTGAATCCGAAATCTCTGAATAAATTGATTTCACCGATTATTGACAAATCCACCAGTAAATACCCCAATACCATGCAAAAAGTGCCTCCAGTTCACACATACAACTGAAGACTGCAACCAAGAAATCAAATGTGCCAAATGTGGACAAAACCACACAACCAACCAATGCAAAACCAACCTACCACCTAAATGCACGGCCTGTAATAGTGAAGACCACCAGGCATGGTCATTTAAATGCCCCAAAAGGCCAAGACAACCAATAGAGGGGATCCCCAATGCAACAATCAAACCACTAAACAAAATGTCAAGAGAAGTCAAACCAAAATTGAAAAACTTCAAAATTCATGCTCCATACACGATCACATAGTGAACACTTATATTAGGAAATTGAACAAACCTAAACACCAGAACAGGACAGAACTGCTACAGAAATTGAAAAGGAGATTTGTCAAAGAATTCAATATCGACACAAATGTGGTCTTCCCGGGACAAAATAAAGCCTTTGTTTTTATGTTCGACCTTGATGAACCAGACAAACCATCACCAACTGAATCCACGCTGGGAGAAATCGTTGCCGTTAATGTTCAAGACTCTTAAAATTCTATATGCCAACATAAACAGCTACCTACCCAAAAAACACATTATATGCAATTACATGTAAGGCAACGACGTTAACTGCAGGCTTTTTTTTTAGAAACAAAAATTGAAAAGGACACTAAAATTCAATACAGAAATGGGAACATCTATCAAAGAGCCGGAAACATAGTGAATCAAAATGTCAGAGGAGGCAGCCTAATGAAGACTCACCCAACACTGAACATGAAAAAAAGCCAACCCTCCAAAAGACAAGTTACATGTAATGTTAGTACATCCATCCAACTTCCAACATTGAAAGATTCATCTACCCAACGCAAACGGTGTATGAGTGCCTCACAGCCATGCAAGAAGGATGAAAAATGAACTTTTCACATAATTTTTAATGTTATTTTTTTTTTCTTCCCCATAGACTTTGTTAAACCACCCTTATCCCAAAATATGCAACAAGTATAATCAACAAACTTATTTTATCACAGTGGGCAGCAGGACCTCGGTCAATAGCCCGTTGAGCATTTTGTATTTATGTTCAATAAAGTACTTTTATTATTATTGACAAATTCGCTTCTCAAAAGCCATAAAAGTTTTTTATTTAATTATTAGGTAGTCTTTGGGGTTTTTTTTTATGAGATTTATGCTTTGGTACTTTTTTTATTAGATTATATTTTCTGAGTAATTACTGTTGTTTTGCATTTCTAATTATAAAATGTCTTTTTTTTTATCAAAAGTAATATTTTTGTTTGTTTATTATTTTGTTAAATTATTTTGTCACTATTATAACCTATTAGCTTGCCAAAAAATAAAGTTTTGCACTTTAAATTTTATTTGCATTTTTATTAATGTTTTACTTTTTACTCTTATACAGGTAGATGAGTTTATAACGTCAACGTTAAGTATTAGTCGAAATATGAAAATTTCTCTAGAGGGGCAGCACATTAGGTCTTTGCACGCGGGCGGCCGATACCCTAGGATCGACCCTGATTAGACAGAATCACAATTTATAGCTAAAGAATCAGTTCGCTCACTTGGCGTCGGCACTTCGATCTTTATGTTCCCGTTTGTACACTGTGCAACTCTGATTTGTATCCCTCGCGCATACCCCGTGTTAGTGTGTTACTAATACGGACATTTTTCGGATACTTCGAAGAGCGATAACCGCGTACAGTCTTCTGCGCATCCTGAATGGTTTCCCTGGAGTGGATGTTACCTTGGAACATGCATTTGGGCCAAGTAAGCGAACTGATTCTTTAGCTATAAACTGTGACAGTATGTTGATACAAGAGCAATCTTTGAAACTGTCTGTATAGCATAATATAAATTTTGGTAAACTGCTAGAAATCCTGTTTTTTTTTCACAATTTTAGCTTTGGTGTGGAGTTTCTGAGATAAAGTGGGAATATGTTTTTGATGCACATTTTCTGCAATATCTTTGAACTAGCAATGAAAAAATTTTAAAAAAGTTTTGTAATCCTTATAACTAAGGTCACGTAGGTGTGGCCAACTATAAAAAAAAAGTGACCTTAATTTTCAGATATTTTGATTCATCACTATGGCAAATGTCAAACAATAACTGGACTGCTGCTGAACTTAAATCGTGGATGAATAACATGGGATAAAAATACAACAGTCAAGAAGAAGAATTTGGATATTTTATTCGAGATTGGAACAGATAGACTTATGAATTAATAACATACCTATACAGATCTAAAATATTTCTAAGATTCAGATCAAGTTTAATTGTCTGGTTCACATGAGTCGAAAAGCCCCTTATTTCTTATCTGGTTGAAGGATTTCTCAATATCATAACTCCTGAAACAAAAGGAAAAATTCATTGTTGATATAAAAAAATTGCCTGCGTAACTCCCTGAACAAAATGAAATAACTATCTATACTACACACGAAAATAATTTGCCGAGAAAAACTTTTTGGAATAAAGCATTGTGATAATTTGTTGATAGATTAATTTCTAAAATTATTCAATCTGCTTAGATGTATTTTGACTCGGCAAGTAGAATTTGAAACGTTTAACAAGAAAAACTACAATTTCCTGGTAAATTATTCCTGATCACTTGATCATAAGCTGCAAATAATCCAGATTTTTTTCAACATGTCCATAATAAGCACATGATAGTATATGTTTTTTTGACTTTACTTCATAAAATAATTGGTAAATTTAACAATTACCCTGGTGGATCTTACTTGCTTTTACTGCTCAGAGATGTTAAAAAACGCCTTTTTTAGACATTCAATGCGCCAGGCTTACTAAAATTTCGATTGGTTATAATAATTTTTAGAAGATTGCTTTATCTTTTCCACTAGGTAGGTAGGTACATCTTATCTATATCTGTCGAATTTTAGTAATATTTTCAATTATAGGAAAACAATAATTACCTGTAAAATTCTGCATAGACCCTCTTTTTCTCATCATTAATGAAGACCTTCTGCAAGACTGCTGCTACAGTAGCCACGCCCGCTGCCGCTATAATGTTCCACTTGATTTGTTGTTGTAAAAGTCCTCGAAGTTGGGGTTTTGCTGCTTTACCCACTGCTCCAGACATTTTGCTATAAAATTGATTTTCTTAAAATATTACATAACATTTAGGTTAGGTAGGGGTTATAAAATCACAAAAATGATTTTGTTGCTCGGAAAAAGAATAATTTTTGCTGTTTCAAAGAAATATAACTAGACTTACTTATTTCACTGGTTCAATATGATAATTCTCTGAAAAATGAAAAACTATATTCGCAACCACTGAATACAGGCCGACAGCAAATTGAAAATTAACTATCTGAGATGAATGATGAATGACAGCAGTGAGCAGTGTTGCCCATAGAGAAACTAAAAATAAAGAGAGTTGTCAAACCTGCAGTAAAAGTTGGCACCACGCATAGACAAATTAAAAATAAGGAGACTGTTTGAAACATTGGCGATCTTGACCACCAAGTTTTTGGTACGGCCAGTCGCGCATGGAGGCGCTGCCCGCAATCAACAGACGAATGATGAAATAATAATTTTCCAATTTCGACGTTTGTCAGAAAATGACAAACCACGTAATAATTTCAGAATAATTCTACTGTTATTGTCATCGAAAAATTAATGATAGAAATTATACTATGGACTTGAATTCGGAATCCAACATCGAAAATAGAATGTTTTGTTAATCGAGTTGACGCTGAATTTCCTGGAAATAGTCTTTTACAAGATAAAATATAAGCTGCTTTTCACAAACTGATACTTATTTCCATCCATCAGTTGCAGAATTTTTTTCACGAATTGGTACTTATTTCCTTCCAAAAGTTTCCATTTCCTATCACCATATGAGGAAGTACGAAGTATATGGTCTACTACTTAATGATTATCATCAAACTGGAGTATTTGTTATACCTACTCGTTCTCCTTTGTGCTAATAAATTAACAAAATTATTGAAGGTATGTTGTAAATGTAATTTGTTTTAATTTTGGTTGATTTCATGATAAGACTGAAGAATATTTTTAATTTTGGTGTTTTTGAGAGTTTTATTAATGTTTTGTCTGTAGTTGTACCTTGTCCTAGATAAAATAAAATGTTTTTATGGTGTTAAACTTATTATTCTTATTTTATAAGAACTTTTATTTTGTTCTTGATATCATGAAACAAAGATTTATTTTGAAACTTTATTTCAACGAACTAACAGTCTACGAATCGATTACTGTATATATTTCATTAGTGATCGATTTGCCATCCCTGTATTTCATATGATACAACCATTCATATGAAATACAGGAATGGCAAATCGATCACTTATGAAATATATACCATATCAACCATATAAAAGTAATACATTTAAAAAACCCGCCTGTACTAACTTAGTTCGGCCAGTTGCGAGTTATGTCGCCACTGTCTAAACGTGGTGCCAACTTTTTCTGCAGGTTTGACAACTCTCTTTAATTTTAGTTTCTCTATGGCACCACGTTTAGACAGTGGCGACATATCTCGCAACTGGCCGAACTAAATACAGTTGGTAAAACCGATTGAGATAAGGCGGGTTTTTCAAATGTGTTACTTTTATATGATTGATATGGTATATATTTTATAAGCAGCGCTGCCGTTTTGAGAGTAATTACTCCATTTGTAAGCAATTCGAAAGCATTGGAGTAATCGTGGAGTAATGACGAATTGTAAGAATTTTGTAAGCATTTTGCACTAAGGACTAAGTAGTGGGAGAAAAGCATTCATCTTCCTGACTACTTGTATTTGTTTCGTGTAGCACATGGCTAATGGCCAGTCATGCAATTGCACAGAACTCGTTAGTCGTTACTCTTCACGTCTTTGTCTATAGTAGTTTGCTAATTTGAGTTCTGTGTTATGTTTGTTTATCGAAATTAAAATTAGCATGACATGACATATCCGAAATCTTATCTCAGCCTCAGGCTTCTATGAGTTTTATCATTGTTTAGATTATACTATGGTTTCACCAACAGGTTTCAATGCTACCAACCCAACTTCTGACCTAGCACCAAGTAGGCATAATTTTATTTCAATTTTTCTTTGCCTCAGTTAGATCCACAATAATTACATTTTATGAAAATAATTTCTCATCCCAAAATTTTATAAAAATTTCCAAGTTTAAAAGTGCTTCTCCGATTTGACCTTCATTTGAATAACTAGCGCCAGTTGTGATTGTTTCAGGAATATTGATAGTCGATACTATTTATTTCAACCCAAACATAAATTCAAGCTCACTTTTAATTTGATATTCGAAAATACTATGATGATAAAAATATTAGTACAACATATAAACGAAGGCAGATGAAATTATAGTTGACAGTTCGAAGTAACTGGTGGTAAAAATTTAGCTGTGTTAAATAACGATGCTTACATCCACCAGAGGCGCTAGGAGTACTTTTTTGAATGTGACGACAAAAAAACATCACATGGTTTTTCCATATCTAAGTTTGTTGCTGAGCTCCCTAGGTGATAGTCTTTATGTGCAAATCAAAATATTCTAGAAAGGGGGCACGTGCGTGTTCCCTTTTGCATTTCCAGTTCAATGGACATTTGTGAATATGTGCTTCTTCTAGTCTAGTTTGTTCTGGTTTCGTTTCAGAATCAGTATCTATCAGAACAAGTCGACCCTCGAAATCATTCATATATACCATAGATTATGTATAAATTAAGTTTGTAAGGATTTTGTAAGCATTCTCAAAATTCTGGGAGTAAAACTCCGCATTTTGATAGACGCTAGTCCGCATATTGAATACTTTCAATTGGCAGCACTGTTTATAAGTGATCGATTTGCCATTCTTGTATTCCATATGAATTATGAATGGTTGTATCATATGAAATACAGGAATGGCAAATCGATCACTAATAAAATATATACAGTAATCGATTTGTAGAATCTGTTAGTTCTTTCGTGGTTGAAATGAAGTTTCAAAGTAAATCTTTATTTCATGATATCAAGAACAAAATTAAAGATCTTATAAAACAAGAATAATAAGTTGAACACTATAAAAACACATTTTATTGTATCTAGGACAAGGTACAACTACAGACAAAAAATAATAAAACTCCGAAAAACAAAATTAAAAATCAACCAAAATTAAAACAAATTACATTTACAAAAAACCTTCAATAAGTTTGTTCATTTATTAGCATAAAGGAGAACGAGTAGTTATACTTAACAAATACTCCAGTTTGATGATAATCTTCGTACTTCCTCAAATGGTGATAGGAAATGGAAACTGATAGACGGAAATAAGTATCAGTTTGTGAAAAAATTTCTGCAACTGATGGATGGAAATAAGTATCAGTTTTTGAAAAGCAGCTTATATTTGACCTTGTGAAAGAATATTTCGAAGAATTTCAGCGTCAACTCGAATAACAAAACATTCCATTTTCGACGTTGGGTTCATAATTCAAGTCCATAGTATAATTTCTATAATTAATTTTTGCGATGACAATTTACAGTAGAATTATTCTGAAATTATTACGTGGTTTGTCATTTTCTGACAAATGTCGAAATTGGAAAGTTATCATGTCAGTCGTCTGTGGATTGCGGGCAGCGCCTCCATGCGCGACTGGCCGTACTAAAAACTTGGTGGTCAAGATCGCCAATGTTTCAAACAGTCTCTTTATTTTTAATTTGTCTATGGTGTTGCCAGTCCTGAAATCCTAAGATGTCTAACTAAATAGTAGCATATGTATCAAGTACGAAAAGTGAGGCTTTAGCGGACGAATCGGAATGTTTACGGACGAGGCGTCAGCCGAGTTCGAAATATGAAGATGATGACTGCTAAAGCCATTTGCGTACGTGTAGCACATATTTTTTTGTATTAGCTTCCCAAATAAACAGAACAGAAATGCCACACATATTTCCTCGCCGTGCATACATTTTCAATTACCAACCATACAGTAGTGTAAGGAAGTGGTGCAAAAATCATAGCAAGCGATTGTTTATCAATGACACGTTTCTCAAATAAAAGTGTTAATTTTTCATGAAATAAGTAACCCAAAAGAATATTTCGAAGAAAATATGTACTGTCACTACAAAATTTCAAATAATCTATAGTTCATTACATCTCCTGAAAAGTTTCTAGGATACTAATGATAAGTTTTCTGAATAAACAAATTTCGGTCCGCTAAAGTTTTGTCATGACGACTTTAAGTACAAATCCGCTAAAGTGGCATTTTGCGAACTTTTTTCAGTATCCACAGTAGGCATTTTGTGGAGCGTGTACAAAACCCGGTTTTAAGGCATCTTAGGAAATCCCAAATTATCCAATGATTACTTGATTATTATCCGAATATATTATCCGATTATGAAAAATGAAAACGGCATTTAAAAAAAGGATTTGTTTCTGGGGAAAACGTAATTATCGTAAACAATCGATGAAGGTGTTGTGAAGTGTTGGTTATTCCCTCAATTTATGTGAAATTAATAGTTTTTTAGCCTTATTACATAGGACACTCAAGAAAAATGAAGTGAACTTTTTCAATTTTAGCAATAGTATTTAAAAGTTGACAGCGTTATATCAAACGTTTTCATTTGTACATTTGGCATTATGTGTCCTTATTAACTGTTATTTTACGGCTATTCCTGAAGATAACATTGTTGCATAAAATCGGGTTGATTTATAATTATTCTTAGATGGCTTTTAGACTATGTAGAACGCGAAATGTCAGATTCAAGTATTTGAACCTTAGATCATGTATGCTACGCTAGATACGGCTCCTAGGTTATTGTTTTGGTAGGTCCGGGGGGGATCAGCGTATTCAAGTTATTGACAGTTTCAAGCGGTACTGTCTATTACGTCTAGTACGCCAACGTCCTCTCCACCCGCTCTCACCAGTACCCCTCTGAGACCAAACAAACAATACAGAATGCCGTATCTGGCGAAGCAGATATGATCTAAGATTTGAACCAGCCATAAATTTTAAATATCGTTTGGTTGGTTGGTAGGTAGGATGGCATTAGTAAGAAACTATCAGCCACATACTTTTTGAAAATCAGCTAATAATGCACAATATATCCAGCAAGAATATTTCAGATGACAGCTGCTCTAATAAAATTGATTATTGAATCAAAAATGTCTTTTCTACCCAAATCCATTAAACTGGTGATGTGATATCAAAGATTGTATGGTGCTTGTACACCATGATTAAGTATGTCTTTCATTAAGTTATCTGTTGCGGCGGCAGAATAGGGAACACGCATTTGCCCTCTTTCTAGAATATTTTGATTTGCACATAAATATTACTACCTTGAGAGCTCAGCAACAAACTTAGGAATTGAAAAAATGTTTAATGTTTTCCATAATTTGAAATTGAAAACGCCAATTTTTTCATCACATTCAAAAACGTACTCCTAACGCCTCTGAAGGACGTATGCATCGTATACACAGATCATTTTTTTACCGCTGTTTACTTCGAACTGTCAACTATAATGGGGAACACACATGACTTTATTTTTTCTTTGCATCAGTTCGGTCTTCAGAAATTAGATTTTGTGAAAATAATTTCTCAAATCCCAAAATGTTGTCAACATTTTCAAATTTAAAGGTGCTCCTCAATTCAAACTCGATTTGACCTTCTCTAGAATAACTTTCCCCAAACAGGAACAAGTAGCGGTAAAAGCTTGAACTGTGTGAATTTACGATGCACACGTCCATCAGAGGCGCTAGGAGCACGTTTTTGAATATGATGAAAAAATTGGCGTTTTCAATTTGGAATTATGAAAAAATTAAACATTTTTTCGATTTCCAAGTTTGTTTTTGAACTTTCACATTCTTTATGTGCAAATCAAAATATTTCAGAAAAGGGGCACTTGCGTGTTCCCTATTTTATCAGCCTTCGTTTATATGTTGTACTAATATTTTTATCATCATAGTATTTTCAATTGTTACTGAAACATAACGTTGAAAGTGAGTTTGAATTTATGTACAAATTTCAACAAAATTTTGGGATTTGAGAAAATATTTTCACAAAATGTAATTTTTGAGGACCGAACTGAGGCAAAGAAAAATTAAAATAAAATCATGCGTGTTATCCCTATTAAACTGGATCACATTTTTGTTCTGTAACAAACACTATGGTAAAATAATGATTATTTGATTAGAATAACGCGATTTGCTCATATATATTCTACATATTATTCTCCCACTGGGCCCGTAACTTCCATTAACTAGCTCGTTATAAAATGAGCAATGAATAAAATATTTGGTAGTGTGTTATGATTCACTTAAAAATTATAATTTGACATTTCCGCGTTCCGCATAGTCTTGAAGCACTCTTACAATTGAAACTTATTCTTATTCCTACTACAATTCCCAAATTGAAGTTGACTGAAATAACCTTCACACTCAGTTAGCATTTGTTATACAGTTGAAATTCATCGAATTCATTAATAAATACCCTTGACACTTTCACCAGAAATTTCTCCATTTAAATTTTCTCACATTCTATTAGAAAAACTGACTGCTTGATGTATTCAACTCGTATTCAGTAATTTCAGTACAACTTCAACTTTGGAAATACGATACCATAGCAAAGATTATTGTTTTACGAACAAGATCCCTCACAGAACAGTTGGCGCGGAAATGAGATGAAATCCTTGAAATTTACTACAATGTTTACATGTCTGTCAAAAATCAGATGACTGTCCGATTTTTCTTGAAGATCTGGTGATTTTTCCAAAGTGATTTCTTCGTAAACGGCCTTTTTGGGATCTTGGAAACTTCCACGAAGGAAGAAGAAAAGGTAGGAAAGTGGACTGATGTCTCTAGTCGATGAATTGACTTGAAAATTGAGGGCTTTGGAAAATTTCCCCGATGACATAGATTCATTATACTTTCCGATACAAAGTATTACCAAGCCATTCACTGCCCATCTCTTCCGGACTATTACCTCTCTAACAACTGACAACCTAAACAAAATCAGAGAGTTTATTGTAGATATCATAGAATATGTTGATGAAGTTGAGAAATCGATGAATCATGGTCTCCGACAGTCTAGGCTGCTTCCAGCTATCTTAGAATGACTTATCCGGAAAAGGTGAGCCCTACTAACGAAGGCGAGTAGAGGAAACAATCTAAATCAGTTCTTCTTTTATTTTTCAGTAATACCCGCATGAGATAATCGGAGGAGGGGGATCTAAACCAAGAAGTTGGTCGGAAGAACAAGGTCCACTGTCAAGATCGATAAGGCTAATGACTATTATTAGTATACTTATAACTTTTTAATAAACACATGAATTTCACAAGTAAGCGTGGACTTTTCATTATATGAAGATATCTTGACTTTGGCTAGTGAATTCCGAACCATCACAGAGGATTCCATGGCTCTTTAGAAAAAAATATCCACTATATTTAGAATTTTCCATCTCCAAATAAAATATACTTATAGTCAGAAGATTCCCATCTCATGGGCAAATGAAAAGTATTTCAGAGAAGATACAAATTAATTCATACATATACGAGTCATTTTACTACGAAGATAATTGGAGTTCTTTCAAGAAGATAGTCGTGTGTTCTGCCAAAATAGTGAAAATCTCTTAATTTGCCCAAAAGCTGAGACACTATCAGTTTTCACAATTTGGTTTCTTTCACTCAGATAGGACTCAAACCAATTGAAGCTTCGTCCTTTGAAGCTGTAGAGATGAAGCTTACGTAACAGTCAAATGCATTAGATATATCACAAAACACTGCATCGCTCACTTCCTTCAGACTAGAATAGAGATTTTTCAGAAAGCGAATTTATTTATTGAAATTATTCATTCGAATGAGAATATTTTATATTGTGAAGTATGCCAACCGAAATTACAAAAGTGAAGAAACTAGTAATAGAAGGACCAAGAAATTGAAAAAGTTACAGATACTGAAGCACAAATAATTCAAATGTAAGTTTGATATATTGGAAACATATTTTTTCAATACGTATTCCTACCAAAATGAGTCATTACATCATTCAATATTCAAAGTTTATAGCACAAATATAAATATGAAGTAAAACATGTTTCAATTTTTCAGAATCTCCAAATTTAGGATTACTGATGGTATTGTCAGGATATGTCTGGGGATATTAAATCCCATTGTGAGTACTTTTTTTTTAAATAGCATATGATTTTGTTCCACCCCATGTTTTCTGTTTCATGTATTGCTCACAAGAATGTATTCCTGCACAGTACTTACATTAAATCTCTTAAGGAAACAGAATAGTTTTGACATTGGCCCACGAGACAGAAGTATCAATGTACAATTGATTTCCCCGATATTTTAAAGGATGCCACAGATAAGAGGGGAAATTGAGGTATGCTGATTTTTGGAGGTAACATAGATAATGTCACAAAGGCGAGGACAGAAAACAATCTAAATCAGCTTTTCTTTTAATTTTCAGTGACACCCGCATGAGATAATCGGAGAAGGAGGGGTATCTAAACCAAGCAGTTGGTCGGAGGAACAAAGCCCACTCTCAAGATCGATAAGGCTAATGACTATTATTAGTATAATTATCACTTTTCAATGAACACATGAATTTCACAAGTAAGCGTGGACTTTTCATTCTATGAAGATATCTTGATTTTAGCTAGTAAATTCCAAACCATCACAGAGTGTTCCATGGCTCTTTAGAAAAAAATATCCACTATATTTAGAATTTTCCATCTCCCAAATCAAATATACTTTTAGTCAGAAGATTGTTATCTCATGGGCAATTGAATATAAAAGTAATGATAAAAATATTTGACTTGCTAGTTACAAGATAAATTACAATCACAAGTTGAAAAAAAATATTACAATGGGCAAAGGTAGTTCAGAGAAGATACAAATTAATTTATACATATACGAAGATAATTTGAATTCTTGCGATAAGATAGTCTTGTTGTCTGCCAAAATAGTGAACATGTCTTAATTTGCCCAAAAGCTGAGAGACTATCAGTGTTCACAATTTGGGTTCTTTCACTCAGATAGGACTCGAACCAATTGAAGCTTCGTCCTCTGAAGCTGTAGAGATGAAGCTTACGTTACACTCAAAAGCTTTAGATATATCACAAAACACTGCATCGCTCACTTCTTCCAGAAAGCGAATTTATTGGAACGAAGTTCCTTATCGCGCGTTGCGAAAGGGGGCTAGACGAAATAAATTAAGACCAAAAGTTGTAACAACACTTTTTGCTGTAGTTGTAAGCCGTGCGGCGTGCGCGTGTTTCTCTGTCTGTCTTTCTCTCTCTCTCTCTCATAGAAAGCAAGCCAGTTATTTTCGTTTCGTCTTTCTATTTCGCATTGAACAGTGTGGTGTCGCGACGATTATTTTTGTTGAGGGTATACAGGTTTTTTGTACATAATAAATAATAAAAAATGATAACAATAATGAATCCTGACAGTGTTTCTGCACAAGTTCCGGATATTGCTGATGGAGTTAGGTAAGTAGATATTTTATACAGACAATAATAAATGATTATGTATTTTTAGCAAGTACGCATTATAACCTCTCTTTACTATTGTGCTAATCAAGTCATACGCGTTATAATCTCTCCATTATTGTGTGTTTAGCAAGTGTACGCGTCATAACTTTAATAAATTTAAAAGCAAATTATATTTTAATATTACAATATCAATGCGTATGTACTAAAATCGAGCCTACTGATTAAGTTTATATTACATTATATTTGTTAATAATAAAAAAAATATTATTATAACTTAAAAAAAAAAATTTTTATTACAATTCCTTCACTAATTATTCGAAAGGAACATCGTTCCATCCGGGTGTCCCTTGACACCTCTCAACTTTTTTATTTTAATTATTCATTGAATTTTAGATCTTTAGCAACTCTGCTAGACATACTAGAATTGGACCGTTTTAAAAGTTAGGTTCCGTTTTGTCCCTGGAAAACTTAGGGCAAAGTTTTGCCGCTGTCATAGTCAGTCAAAAATAATTTTATTCAATTTTTGTGGACATTTTTCTTATTATATTCGTAAATTTTTCCCTATGTTCCCGCTGTAGAGCTCTGCGCTCTTTTCAGGGAGCTGTCATAGTGACAAAAACACAGTCCCTTATGAGATTTTTTGTGTATGCATTATCTAGTATATAAATCATTACACTCAACAATAACCTGTTTTCATCATATTTTCGTCAATCCTAGCGAAGTATCCATGGAATAGGTAGCTTGTCATGAAGAACTTAGCAAGAACCATAAAAAATGTAATAATGTATTTATCTGATACCGATCTTTGAATAGTTACAATCTCATGTAGATCTTTTTGGTTCGATCGTCAATTGCAGATTTAGTGATCCAGCCCTTTTTGATAATTTCATAATTCAATATAAATAAATTGACCTAACCTAACCAACAAAAATGGAGTCCATATTATATATCCATCGTCAATAAGTGAAACTCTTCGACGCATTCTCAAGACTAAAACAATCATTTATAAATCATGAAATGTTGAAATTTCATGCCTATATAAATAATAATAATAAATAATAATAAAAACATAGTCTCTTAATATTTCATCCCATTCGAAAACCTTGATATTTCCTACATTTTTTTAATACGAAAACACCCGAAGGTCCGAAGCGTTTCCTCGTGTACGATCCCCGACACTTGATGTCACATAACAGGTTTTCCTGACTCCTAATTGGCTAAACCCAATCTATACCAAACTCTGATTTTTCGAATGAAATCAAAAGTGACAGCATTTGGAGGATTTTGATACGATTTTACTATTTCATTCATGAATAGGGTTAGTGATTTCTCTTGTTACTACTCTACTCTTTGACCATAGAACATGAAAAAATAAACGTCAGATATTGCCATCAACAGGGGAGTGCCGCACAAGTTGCCAACTTAAAAAAAACCTTTAAAAACTTCTGCCTCTCCAATTGAAATAATTTCATCGGGGTTGTGTGGAGAATCACAAACTGAATATGCTGGATAATTTATTTTTAGTCCCAATGTGTTTATATTTTTTAGTTATATGAATAGTTAATTGTGTGTCTAGATCTCGAGTGTTGGTGCCTGACCCAATCTGATTCGTGCTTACATGTATTATCGACTGTCATCTGTCACGATGCCATTGAATTTGAACCTTAAGTAGAAGAACACCATTTCTTTCTCTTGTTGCCTGACTTTCGTTGTTATCAATTGTTATTGTGTTGTGTATTCCATTATTCAGTCTTTTTCACAAAATATTGTTTGTGCTACCAACTGTTCACATATTAAGACAGAAAATCTCTATGAATAACACATTTGATACTAGAAATTTATAAGCGCTTCATGACCAAAAGTAAATGAATCAGTATATCAAATTGGCGATTTTCTATACAACCAAAGTCAAACAATTGCTATTGCAGAGGCAAAACTTTTGAAGGTTTTTTCAAATTGGCAACTTGTGCGGCACTTCCCTAAATTTACAAATTTGAAAGTGGTCCTCAATTCAAACTCGATTTGGCCTTCACTTGAATAACTTTCCCCAAACACTAGCGCCAATTGTGGTTGTTTCAAGAATATTGATAGACAATACTATTTCTTGCAACCCAAACTCATTTTGAATGTGATGTTCCAGTAACAATTGAAAATACTATGATAATAAATATATTAGTACAACATATAGACGAAGACAGATGAAATCATAGTTGACAGTTCGAAGCAACTAGCGGGAAAAGTTTGAACTGTGTGAAATAACGATGCGTACGTCCATCAGAGGCACTAGGAGTACGTTTTTGAAGGTAATGAAACATTGGTGTTTCAAATTTCGATTTATGAAAAACCTTGAATTTTTTTTCAATTTCTAAGTTTGTTGCTGAGCTTCCTAGGTGGTAAAAGATTACCATTACATGTGCAAATCAAAATATTTTAGAAAAGGGACATATACGTGTTCCTATTGTTTGGTGTTCTGAGTTTCTAAGCCCGCATGACTTTCCTTTTTTGACACGCACACGAAACTGATGGCAACGTCGGACATCAGTTTAATTTTTCATGTTCTATGATGTCATATTTCCAATGCCCTAACAACTGTCAAAGAGTAGAGTAGCCCAAAGCCACAGAACTTCTGTGCCTAGAGCCTAACCTCTAATCTTTGCAACTGTAGCGTAGTAGCAGTGTTGCCAGAAGTGATACATTGTACAACATATATGTGGTATATTTCCGTGATAAAAGTACGTGGTACTACATTACAAATATGAGCCAAAATATGGTACAAAATGAAATCATGGTCATCGAGTAGTTCCATGTGAGTTTTCTTTCGTAAAGAATATCGAATGTTGGCACCAATCTGATCACGGCATATGTCAACCGTTGTGTCACTTGTCATTCTTGTCATTTATCATTCTTGTCACTTTTTCGTGTTTTCGTTAGTTACTTGCACTGAAATAAAATTATATTGTACTGACTGGAATGCTCTTAGTCTCTTAGTTCCATTGCGCATCCATATAAAGTGACAACCCTTGGAGCAGATGAAAGGAGGCACATGAAACTCAGCAAAGAAATACTTAATTGGTTATGTATGTGGGTGCGAGAGAGATATTCAACTGGACGTACTATATGAATTCTGTTATTAATTTCCTATCTTTTGTTTGTAAACACGCCATTGGTGTACAGAGGTGCGTTCGATTATTAACTCCATCGAGTATAATTTACTAAATAGCGTTCGAAAATCGTAAAGTCATGTATATTTAACTATAAGACTGTCGTTCGAAAATACCAGAGTATTCGCTACCGAGTTAACTCTCGTAACTCTACAAAATAGCTGGGTTTATTCAACTCCACAAAATTGACACAACTCTGGGGTACGGAAAATCTCTTTATGCTGTGTCTCACACTCTCACATCCAACCCAAGATTGAGATTATTTATCTGTATGTGTTTAATACTGTTCACTGATAATAGTTGTAATCTTAGAGAAACATATGGTCTACCAAGTTCATACTGTCCCACTCGAATTCTTAACCTACGACCTATTTTTAATAAAGCTGCTTCGAAACCATCACATGACCTTCGAATCTACCATTGTCATTCCCTACTATAAATACTAACATTTTATTTACAATTGGCGAACAAGATTCTAGAAAAGTTATCTGCTATTGTCAACAATATTTTTCTCCGGTTTTCATCAACTTCCATTGTTCTTGCCATTTTTCGTTTTTTTAACAATATTTCCGATATTAGAACCTTCTGTCACTCGGACTTTGTAAACAACTCCAAATAAATTCCGCACCGTTCGAATAAAACATGAATAGTACTTAACTCCAGAGTAAATTTAAGAAACCTTCAAATACTTTACTCTACTCTTGGAGTCTATAATCGAACGCGCCTCAGTGTGGTTAACCCATAGACATTATAATAATATGGACTGGTTGTGAGAAAGAGACCATTGATATCAGAACCTATGAAAAAGGACAGAATGAGTTCAGGCATAATATTGGTTTCGTATATTGTTTATATGTGTTTTCGTGTCGTGTTTTGAAAGTTTTTTGTAAATTTATCCAGTGTTTCTAAACTGTTTGACAAGTAATAAACATTCTTAAATATCTATGCCTTCTTCGTGTGCAGCCTACAATTGTGTAGTTAGATACAAAAAGGGCTGGATGTGAAATTTCATAGGTGAGTAAGCATGGAGTGTAGGTAGTGAATGGGAATTTTTTGAACACATTTTCACAGGTTTCCGAACTTATGAGAAAATTTTAATTTAATTTCTCAGTCGCGCACAAACTGGTAACATTTTACGTGACTTCTCTTGTTTATATAACTTAGTTTTATTTTTGTGCCTCTATTTATATTGTAGCTGAAGTTAATAGATTTATTATTAGTATCATAGGTGGGTTGGTAGAATTTTGTTTGATTCGGGGGTAGAATTTGATGTTTTTCCCGAGTAATTGCTTAAACTAATGTTGGTTAATAATATTTATGAAAGTATAATGTGATTTATTTGATTCCCAAAATTTTCCTTTTTTCCGAGAACAAACGCAGATATAGTATATGTTTTTAAATCGAAGAATGTTTTCTTCAAACGTTTTAAATATACATGGAATTTTTACTCCATTGGACTAACGGCATACTTTTACTCCGCTGGAGTAAATATATTATTTTACAGCGCCAGGCTGGAATAGACTTCCCTACGGATTGTCCGTCGACCTCCGTCACGCTCGATAGAAAAAATATCACTTTCATTCCCAATAACACGTACTATTTTCCTCAGTATTTCCCAAAATTAATTGGGCCATTTTTTCTACAGACACGAAATTTTATAGATTAGATACATAAACGTTTTTTATGTAGATATTATTATGATAACAAATTTTGAAATCGCCGGAGTTCCCAATTTAGTTGTATTGCACTTCTAACTTCATGATATCGAATATAAATTCAATTATCAATAATTTTTTTCATTCCTGAATTTTCTGAAAACTTTAGAAGAGATATAAAAATCATTTTATTCAGATGGAGGCTCAATGGAATTCTTTTGTTTCTGAAAGATATCATGAAAATATGTCGCATAAAGTTCCTCACTGTGATTCCTTGAACTTTTTCAAAACTCATCTCATTAATAGTAGTCAATATTTCCCTTGAAAAAATAACAAGAAATAGGTTTTTCCAATGTAATGCCGTAGCCAATTTGTATCTTCTGCCTTCTCATATTTCTATCCTTCACAACGTCTCTTTCTCATATATAGTCCGCCAGGAACTGTGTGTTAAAGTCACGTGACGGCCAGTCCATCAGTTACAGCGCTGCCGTTTTGAGAGTAATTACTCCATTTGTAAGCAATTCGAAAGCTTTGGAGTAATCGTGGAGTAATGACGAATTGTAAGGATTTTGTAAGCATTTTGCACTAAGGACTAAAGAGTAGGAGAAAAGCGTTCATCTTCCTGACTACTTGTGTTTGTTCCATGTGGCACATGGCCAATGGCCAGTCATGTAATGGCACATAACTCGTTAGTCGTTACTCTTCACGTATTTGTCTATAGTAGCTTGCTAGTTTGAGTTATGTGTTGTTTGTTTATTGAAATTAAAATTGGCATGACATTACATATCTGAAATCTTATCTCAACCTCAGGCTCCTATGAATTTATTCATTGTTTAGATTATACTATGGTTTTATCAACAGGTTTCAATGCTACCAACCCAACTTCTGACCTAGCGCCGAGTAGACAATGGGGAACACGCATGATTTTATTTTAATTTTTCTTTGCCTTAGTTAGATCCACAATAATTACATTTTGTGAAAATAATTTCTCATATCCCAGAATTTTGTCGAAATTTCCAAATTTAAAAGTGCTCCTCAATTCAAACTCGATTTGACCTTCATTTGAATAACTTCCCCCCAAACACTAGCGCCAGTTGTGGTTGTTTCAGGAATATTGATAGTCGATACTATTTCTTTCAACCCAATCATAAATTCAAGCTCACTTCTAATGTGATATTTGAAAATACTGATGATAAAAATATTAGTACAACATATAAACGAAGGCAGATGAAATTATAATTGACAGTTCGAAGCAACTAGTGGTAAAACATTGATTTGTGTGAAATAACGATGCATACGTCCACTAGAGGCGCTAGGAGTACGTTTTTGAATGTGACGACAAAATTGGCGTTTTCAATTTCGAATTATGAAAAACATTAAATATTTTTTCAATATCTAAGTTTGTTGCTGAACTCCCGAGGTGGTAGTCTTTATGTGCAAATCAAAATATTCCAGAAAGGGGGCACATGCGTGTTGCCTAATGCATTTCCAGTTTAATGGACATTTGTAAATATGTGCTTCTTCTAGTCTAGTTTGTTCTGGTTTCGTTTCAGAATCAGTATCTATTGGAACAAGTCGACCCTCGAAATCATCCATATATACCATAGATTATGTATAAATTAAGTTTGTAAGGATTTTGTAAGCATTCTCAAAATTCTGGGAGTAAAACTCCGCATTTTGATAGACGCTAGTCAGCATATTGTATACTTTCAATTGGCAGCACTGATCAGTTATTATAAGATAAGGTCTATGGGCAGCGCTACCGTTTTGAGAGTAATTACTCCATTTGTAAGCAATTCGAAAGCTTTGGAGTAATCGTGGAGTAATGACGAATTGTAAGGATTTTGTAAGCATTTTGCACTAAGGACTGAGGAGTGGGAGAAAAGCGTTCATCTTCCTGACAACTTGTGTTTGTTTCGTGTGGCACATAGCGAATGGCCAGACATGTAATGGCACAGAACTCGTTAGTCGTTACTCTTCACGTCTTTGTCTATAGTAGTTTGCTAGTTTGAGTTCTGTGTTATGTTTGTTTATCGAAATTTAAATTGGCATGACATGACATATCTGAAATCGTATCTCAGCTTCAGGCTTCTATGGGTTTTATCATTGTTTAGATTATACTATGGTTTTATCAACAGGTTTCAATGCTACCAACTTCTGACCTAGCACCGAGTAGATAATAGGAAACACGCATAATTTTATTTCAATTTTTCTTTGCCTCAGATCCACAATAATAAGATTTTGTGAAAATAATTTCTCATATCCCAAAATTTTGTCGAAATTTCCAAGTTTAAAAGTGCTCCTCAATTCAAACTCGATTTGACCTTCATTTGAATAACTCCCCCCAAACACTAGCGCCAGTTGTGGTTGTTTCAGGAATATTGATAGTAGATACTATTTCTTTCAACCCAAACATAAATTCAAGCTCACTTTTAATGTGATATTTAAAAATACTATGATAAAAATATTAGTACAACACATAAACGGAGGCAGAAGAAATTATAGTTGACAGTTCGAAGAAACTAGTGGTAAAAAATTGAACTGTGTGAAATAACGATGCTTACGTCCACCAGAGGCGCTAGGAGTACGTTTTTGAATGTGACGACAAAATTGGCCTTTCCAATTTCGAATTATGAAAAATATTACATATTTTTTCAATATCTAAGTTTGTTGCTGAGCTCCCTAGGTGGTACTCTTTATGTGCAAATCAAAATACTCCAGGAAGAGAGCACATGCGTGTTCCATATTGCATTTCCAGTTCAATGGACATATGTGAATATGTGCTTCTTCTAGTCTAATTTGTTCTGGTTTCGTTTCACAATCAGTATCTATCAAAAGAAGTCGACCCTCGAAATCATCCATATATACCATAGATTATGTATAAATTGAGTTTGTAAGGATTTTGTAAGCATTCTCAAAATTCTGGGAGTAAAACTCCGCATTTTGATAGACGCTAGTCAGCATATTGTATACTTTCAATTGGCAGCACTGTCTATGGGTTAACCAGTTATCTATTGTTTTGTTGAATTCGTTGTGTATTTTTGTCTGTATTTTTGTTGGAATTATGTCGTGCTTTATAAGAGACTGTAAAAACTCTTGGAGGAGCGGAAAGAATCCCGGAAATATTACGTTTCACAAGTGAGTGTTCTTATTTTACATTACCTACATGGTCGTTTTGAATTTTTTTTTATTCTTCAGGTTTCCGAAGAATACCTACAAGCAATGGCTTGAAAATATAGGTGTTTACTCTGAGATTGATTGGCCAAAAAATAAGAAAATTTGCTCTGATCACTTCGAAAGTGATTGTTTCATTAGAACTGGCTTCTGTGTGAGACTAAAACCACTCTCAAAACCCACCCTTTTCCTGCCAGTAGTAGAAGAGTGCACCAGATCTGAGTCAACCATTACTCCATCACCTCCCACAACCCGTTTCGAGTCTGAATCCTCTGTGACTGTAACATCTCCCGAAAATAAATATATATCTGCTTCTGATGGCACCCCAACTACCATACTTAAAACGCTCAAGAGGAAATTGAAAGTAAACAGGTATATCAAATAAGATTAATTTGAGGGTAGGGAATCATGTGTTTTACTGCTTTGGAATAGAAAATGGGTAAATGTTCACTTATCGTACTCCACCTCTTGAAGAATTGTCGTTGAGTGCAAATTATGTATTTATGTCTCATGTCTTAACAAAAGGCTTTCAGACCCATGTTCATGTGAACTCTTTATTATTATGTAAACTACTATCTATCTTAATAGTTTGTAATGACCTTTCTGAAACACCTTGTATTATGTTTCAGTCCCAAGTCGTCATCAACTTCCTCTTCTACAATAAGAAAACAAGCGAAATTTGTCAATGAGATGCACAGTTATAGGTAAAATATATTTTGATATTCCTGAACTTCTAGTGTTTGACAGATTTTTTTTCAGTTGCAGTATGGACCAATTTGAGAGGAAATATTCAAGGAATAAAATTGCATTGAGAAAGGTTCGAGTTAAGTATGGAAACACAAAAAGGACTGTCAAGAAATTGAAGCAGAAAGTACAATCCCTTCATTGTGTTATCAATACTCTTAAAAAAAAGCAGCTGATATCAGAAATGTCATCAGAAAATTTGACAAAACCTTTTCTTCCATTCCTAGAGAAATAATGTCCAGCATTCTAAAGAATAGAAAGAGTACCAGACTATCCCGTTCAAAATATTCTCCAGAACTACGTGACTTTGCCATGACCTTATTATTCTACTCAAGAAAAGCATACGATTATGTCCGTAAAACTATGGAGTTATGCCTCCCCCATCCGCCAACCATCAGAAAAATCTACAGTGGAATTGAATGCAAACCAGGGTTCACCCAATCATCATTTGATGTTCTCAAAGTGAAGTCTGATCAGTGTAAATCCAACAACAAAGAATTGATATGTCCCCTGATAATTGATGAAATGGCGATAAAGAAACAGATGATATCAGATGGAAAGCAGTTGTATGGGCATGTTAATTTTGGTTACGACAATACAGATGACCTTGCAAGTCTGGCTACAGAAGCCTTGGTATTCCTTGTGGTTTGCCACACAGAACATTGGAAGATACCAGTAGGATATTTTTTGATTGAAGCCCTCAGTGGAAATGAGAAGGCAAATCTTGTCAATGAAGCACTGATACGATTGGCTGATGGGGGAGTGAAAATAACTTCAGTAACATGCGATGGACCATCTGCTAACATTACAATGTTGAAACGTCTTGGTTGTATTTTAGAGAAAAATACAATCCAGTACAAGACATTCTTCAAACACCCCAGCACTGATGACAAAGTATATGCCATTTTGGATCCCTGTCATATGCTCAAACTAATGAGAAACGCTTTAAGGGATCTAGGAGGCTTTCTGGATGACGAAAATAAACCAGTAGAATGGAAATATATTGAAAAGTTATATGAACTTCAAAAAAGTGAAGGTTTATCTCTTGGAGTAAAACTGAGAAAGGGGCATATGGAATGGCGCCGACAGAAAATGAAGGTGAGTGAACACAACGAACCCATTCAATATTATCACTTCTTGAATGGAACAACTGATATTTGACATGTTTTCAATTTCAAGAGTTCTCTTCATTTCCAGAAAACTGATTTTATTCAACATTTTTTCGTTGCTAAATGTTTTATTCCAATTCTCCAACTGATATATAATGGTAGTGTTTTTTATTGTAATATCAACTGTTAATTTTTTTAGGTTGAGCTGGCTACTCAAACCTTGAGTAGCAGTGTTGCTGATGCAATAGAGTTTTTGAAGGATGACTTGAAAGTTCCTGACTTCCAGAGCGCTGGCCCAACTATACATTTTTTGAGAATGGTGGATATAGCTTTTGACATCTTGAATTCAAGATCTCCCGTAGCGAAAGGGTATAAAGCAGCATTGAGGGTCAATAATGAATACTTCTGAAGGCCATTCTTGCAAAAATTCATTGTTTATTTATCCCAATGTAAAAATTATTCTGGAGTACTGATGACGAACTGCTTAGAAAAACACCTTTTATTGGCTTTATTATTTCCATAACTTCAATCATTGGGATTTTTGACGACTACATAAAAACAAAGAAAATGAGTTATCTGCTCACATACAAATTTAGTCAAGACCATATTGAGTTGTTTTTTTGTAGCGTTCGGTAAGTTAAAACCACCTGTTTGAACTTCGTAGCAAAACTTAACTTAAAGTTTCGAAAACAGGTGAAAGCTTCTTGATTATTGAATATTACTAACATTTGCATAATTGAATAAAGCAGAATCCATCAGGATAGTTATGATTTGCTCATGATTCAACCAATAAAAGTACATTAGTTCTCATATATTTTTGTTGATGCTAAATTATCCATTAACTATCATTCTGCTCTATCATACCTATATACCTAATATATCTCATTAGTTTATATTATGTTCTTCAAAATAAAAACACTTTATTTAATGAAACTATCTGGAAATGGTTTAATATATCTGTTTTACTAATTGTTTCCAATTCAGGAGTAGGAACGGATGGAATAACAATCCTAATGCCCTTCAAATGCAGCATACTTATAGAAAACTATTATTCCATGCCCAAGTTAAAGGGATTGGAGGAAATTGCAGCGTTATAAACTCCACAACAATTCTGGCATTGCCAAGCAATATCAATGAGAAGAATTCCAGAGAGAAAAATTCATTCATTGTCGATTATTCTGTTGCGAGAAAATATAACATTGATGAAAATGAATTATTCACTTCGATTGAGGATCATGACTAGACATATGCTACTCACCATCATTAAGTGAATACGTAGAAAATTTTCTTTCCTATATTTGTGGTTATGTCATCAAAATGGTCACGAAAATCATCAAATGTCCCACCTGCATAGAGGCTATACAAGACGTAACCAAGGAAGTCATTACATCCAGATTGAAGTTATTGAATAGAAAAGACAGGTATTTGAAGATGTTATGAAATGATTCACATATATTCAAATTATTTGTTTTTTTAGAAGGTTTACTGTGGCCATCAGAGGGACTCATTACAATATGTATGAAATGCGAAGACTACATTCGAAGAGTACTTTCGGTCACTGGGAATAAGGTTCCAAAAGAAACTGTTTATATAAGTACAATGGCTAATACAGTTAGTCAAATGTATTATAATAAAAATATATTTCCCAGTCTATCAGACCACTTTTTTGAATATGAATTCCAAACCAATCATGTATATATATTAATAAAAACTATTTGTTCATCTTATATAAAGATTAGGTTTTATAATTTATGTAAAACACAAACCGAAGTAATTGAAGGTAAAAAAATTTGGCAAACTCTAAATAAATTAATACTTTTCAATCACCAATAGCCATATTAAATGTTCATTTCTGAATTTGTTTTTTTTTCAACACCATAGCCACATCCTTCATCAGTAAGGTAATAGAAGTAACATTTTGTACAGTTAATTCAAATTGTTGTTTGTTTTGTTTGAAAGATATTTTTGTGGAGAAACAAGCTTCTTGCCACATCCCCAGAAATGGACCAACAGCCAAACAAGCCAAATGTCGAGGTTTACAGAAAATATGCTAAAACCTATTTCAGCAGACTAATTTGCCAAAGTATGATGAGTAAAATATGTTTGCCTCCTACTATAGATTTTTTTAGGCTGAAGGTTACATTTCCAGGGAGATGTGAATTGTTCAGTGTTTCATTAATTGCAATACTTTAGAAAATATAATTTTTAGTTCATTCTCTACGATTATTTATAAAATTGTAACAAAACTTTCAATCTTCTCTGCAGAAAATTTTTATTTGGACTGATCATTTTTCCTATTTTTCAAACAAAGTCCTTGTTATGAGTCACAAAGTTGAGAAAATGTTTATATTAGATTAATTTCCACATTTGTTGACGGTCTTCCAAAAAATTGTGTAATTTTGAATTTCATGAGTAATACTGTGTTATGTTTGTGGACAGTGAATGATTTTCAATGTTCACTTCACAACCTGAACTTTATGAACTATCAATTCACAATCAGCTAAACCCCAATTGCTCCGCCACTACAAAGAGGCACGAGACAAAAATGGCGCGGCCCATGAGTAATCCATTCGCGCAGCTTGACGAGCATTCCAGTCAGTATAATATAATTTTATTTCAGTGGTTACTTGTCACTTTCATTTTTTTTTTCACTTTTCACAATTTGTCATTGGGATTATTTTTTATTTCTTTGTGATATTCTACTTTTAAGTGTATAGAATGATTTTTTGAGTTTTTCTCAGATTACAATTTTTGTTTCTGCTAGTGATAAGTAAATCACTTTTTTCCAGGTTTCATTTTTTGATCTTGCCAGGATCTATTGTTGAGTTTTTAATTTTTTTCAAATCCATTATTTTTTATCATTAAAAAAATATACAATATAATGGATATTATGGAGAATTCAAAATGCGCACGTTTTGTTCTGAGATGTCATGTCCACAGAACTATAATTATAAGATATACAATTTTGGTCGAATGCGTCAATGTGAAGGAACAACCATAACCTAGAGAGAGATAAGATATGAAATTATGTGTTCTGTGGCCATGTCCAAGTAATAATGCAACGCGCTTGCGACATTAGGTATGGTACATTTTCTTCAGTTACTGTGGTACAACTGTAAAAAAAAGTGCTGGTAATACTGCGCAGTAGCATGTTCGCAGCTACAGGCGTCTTATCAATGAGCACGAGATAAGACGATAGATAGCCTTATAAAACATGAAAGAAAAGCAACACGAGAGCTCTGTTGGAGTGTTTGCTTTACTTGAGTGTTATATGCTAATAAGAATGATATGCAATACATTTCATCCACAGCTGGTATGTTACAAACACAAAGACTTTTCCTAAGTTGAGGGCTTATTTGATGTTTATGTTGTTCGAGAAGTTGATGATTTATGGTTTCTAAGACTAATGGTTTGTTTATTATGCGACGGTCAATTTATGCAACATTGTCATTGTCGTAGTGACAATCGATGTCTCAATCCTAGTCTCAGTCGTTGCCTTCGGAACTTTTTATATTAATGCATCACAGTCTTTTGCATTATTTCAGCAATTGTTTTCCACGAATTCCCAGTAGCTCGGTAAATACTAAATGTTAATAGTATATTACTAGTGTGGAAAATGACCCATTTCACACGAATTGAATTGGCACTTTCCACACAAGTAATGTACACTATTTTTCCTACGACCACAGATTAATGCACAATCTTAAAAAAAATATTGTTTGATTACTTTAATTTGAGAACTTGACAAAGAAAACTAATGATTGAATAAGGAAAACTACTACTTAGAATTGTAGAAATTGAAAGTACTATTATTATTATTATTACAATTCGTAAATTGTAATGGACTTTGCAATAAAGAGTTAGAGATATTTATCTCTGTTATTTGTACATTATGTACAGTAGCAGACTCGATGTCAGTTTCTGGAAGTGACGGCTTTCGAAGAACTGCTGATGACACTCATAATTTTATTGGCAATATTTAATGTGTTACTAGCAGAATTATCGATATATTCTTCTGCAACTGTGGACGATTTCCAACCCCCATGTCTTTTCAGAGAGGATAGATCTCCTCCTGCATATACTAATATAGCAGATGAGCGGCGAAATGAGTGCCCAGTATATTTTTCACTATCCTTTAGTTTTAAAAATTTAGCCACTACTCTAGGTATATTTACAATTTTGATAATGCCCACCATTTGTTTTGGGCATTTTTGGTCTCTATATAAAAAGGGTGTATCAACGATGCGTGGGTGGACGATAGCTGCTTCCCTATTTGAGATGAGAAAAAATGCCTCAAATAAAAGTGGTAGAGAGTAATAAAATAAGTACCGACATACATAAATACAGGGTGTTCGATGAATGTGTGACTTCTTTCAAAGTTATGTTTTTTTTAAATGAAATATCCTATACATTTTCACTCGAGTACATTTCTTGGGAAGAGTGTTTCTCAAAAATATAGGGTTGTATGGGTTTAAACCAGGCGGTTCGGAATTTATGGTGGAATTTATGTCACAAAATGAGTTTATTCAACACCAAATATTTCAAAATAAATAATTTGAAATAAGAAATTTTTTCCACTTAATATCTTCGAAAACTGTGTATTTTTATTTCCTATTCATAACTTTGCCGAATGGCGCTTTTCCCATACAGGGGCAACTAAAACTCGGGATCACTACCACTGAGCAAGAAACCTACCCGGGAGGTTTATTAACGTTTAATTCTTGTACCCGTGATGACGTTTCTGATAAAACATAATTTATAAGTTATGGAGACGTGATATTGCGATGTTATTATGAGCATTGTCACTAATACAGACTGAAAAATCATCACAGCTTCATTTCGTACCAGTCGAACTTTGAGACATCTTTAAAACATCTTGGTGATTTATTTATAGCAATGTGTCTTATTTATATCTTTCGGATGTTCTGGTTTCAGAACATTTCAATACCATGATGGGGACGTCGAAAAGTACGTTTGGTGGTAAAGAAATATGACGTACCTAACTGATTCTTTGCAAAAACGTTAAAAGATAAAACACAAGACCAGATCTGGTCTTGTGTTTTATCTTTGTCAGCTCTGCGGTTAACCTCAAATAAGTGGAGGTATTTCATTTATCGTTGACGATCTCTCGTGCTGGTTCTACATTACTTAGTGAGTTTTTTTGAGTGATCAAATTATTGATGGTATTACTCACCTATATACAAGATAATCAATATGCGAAAAAAGGTTATGTGTCACATCCTCATATTGTTTTCTACTAGGAGGGGTGATTAATAAAATCTCAATATGATGGTTTGATTTGTTTGTGGCATCAGTTTTGCCAACAAATTTGCACCAAGAATCAACAGGAAATATCCTTAAGACGATATATGTATATAGATATATTTATGGCCCCAGGTATCTATATCATCATGGGACAATAAGGTAATACATTTGAATTGTATTACAACTCTCAACATGATATATGGATAGACACAAGCACATACATTATGAACACTTTAAGTATTTCTATATTTTATTGTAGCGTCTGGAAAAACCCTATGGTCAATACTCAAAAACGCAACTAAAAAGGATTATTATCGATTGTGAGGTAATGAGATATAATTCTGACAGCATTGTTAATACAATATTTCAATACATATTTTTTTAGGTGCAGTACGGAAAGTGGTCCCAACATTTTCGGATTGTTTATTCGATAAAATAGCCATGGAATGGCTATGACATGCAAAACAATGATTATTAAGGGAAACCAAAAACTGAATCTGTCTTCGTGGTTTCGAGATTTCAGTAAATAATAATAATTTATATATTTTATTTTTACAGAGAAATGTATATTTTTGTTTATTTGTTGTTTGATGTTCCAAGTTTTGATATATATTTTTTTATTTCAAATTCGAGTTTACTCAATGATGTATCCCGCCAACATATGAACAGTTTTATTGTATCATCCCTATTTAACATATATATTCAACTGAATCACACAATATTTATCAATAATTACCTGAATATATATAAACTATTATTCACTGGCCGTAATCATTCAATTGATTTTTTATTCATACATTGTAATCTATATCTTGTCATTCATAACTGACCTTGATTTATAGTAATATGAACTCGACTGAAGACATATAACATATGAAGCTTAGGCACAAATGGATATATCATTTGTGTCAAACTTTATGCTCGATAGTGTATTTTCAAATATTTTATTAATTTTCGTAGGAAAGCTCTAATGTATTGACTTGACTTTAATTGTAAACAGCTCAGTTGTTACTCTTTGAGAAAGTACTTTTCCCGTAAGAAAGTACATAGTTTAAAACGATGTGAAAAAAAAGGACTAGTAACGATTTCATTACGCATAAGTTCTTTTGCTGTAACAGAACAGTTTCAGATAACGTATCAGATTCGATTTTTATATAACATATCTGCGATTTTGTTATGTTGGTGGACATATAACGACTCTAAAATGGTCATTGAGACACTATGGGCACAATAATCATAACGTAACAATGTATCTAGGCTACCATATAATAAGTTAATAGTATGAGTTTTTGCACAGTTGGCTTTTTCTAATTTTTTTCAAATGGAACACTCTGTAAATAAGGTCATACCAGAATATTCTATGAGCTTGCAGAAGATGTAGTGTTTGCCTACTTGATTTCCATCGCAAATGTATCTAATTCTTAAGGAAAGTATGAAAAAGTCATCCATAACAACAATTAATACTGATTTTTTTATTCAATGTTGGACAAAAGAGGTAACAAAATAAACTCAAACAATTTAAAAGAGCGTTAATTCACAGAAGATGTTTAAACAATCTCCCATTTTGAGCTATGCACAGATTGAGTCTGCTCTTCGGACATCAATTGAACTTGATCTTGTAATAAAGCGAAAAACTTCTCGAATTCTATTCTTCATGTCTTGTGGTGACATTGGTTTCTCACGGTAGACCTGTCCTTCAACATATCCCTAGAGATAGAAATCTTGGAGCGTGAGGTCTGGTGACCTTGCTGGTCACTGAATGGGTCTGTTTCTTCCTATCCATTTATTTCTGCGCCATCTGTTTAAAAATATTCCTACCTGATTTAGATTGTGGGGAGGCATGCCATCATGTTGGTAATATAACCTGTGTCTGGTGTCAATCGGTACATCCCCCAACAAATTTGGTAAATCATCTCGAGGAAAATCTTTGTAAATTTCTCCATTCAGTGGCCCCTCAAAGAAATATAGTCTTATGATCTGATCCCCAATTATACCCCGGGAAATTTAGCGACCATCTATTTTGGTTATTAACTCCTCTGACCCAATAAGGATTCTCTGTGGAGTAGTAGTGGCAATTGTGCCTATTTACCACCCCATTACTTTTAAATGTGGACTCGTCACTAAACAAAATGTATTTCAGAAAATTTAGTTCCCGCGAATGAAATTCGATATATTTTCGCAATAGCGAACTCTGGTATCATAATTCCTTTCATAGAGTTCCTGATGAAGTTTATTATGCTCGCGGAAGTATGTCTTATATCAAACTCTCTTGCAATTTTCCTCTTAATAACATGAGGATTATCAATTGTTGAAAGCCTCATCGCTAATTAATTTCTTCATTTGTTGCAATTGTATTTACTACTTGCCTTTCCTTGTGCTTACACTGCCTGTTTCCTCAAATCTGTCTTTAACCCTCCGAAAACTATCTGGTCTTATAGACCTTGAATCAGGATATCGAAATGGATACATTCTACTGGCTAATATACAATTTATGTCACAGTCTCCCAAAATGTAGATCATGTTCATAATTTCTTCGGCGGATAATTTTATTTTGAAGCGAAAAAAATATTAGATAAATTTACCTCCTCGATAATTAAATGTCAAGTTTGTTGACAATTCCTACAACATACAAATGTTCCAAGGATGATTTGATATAATTGATAATATGATCTACATTCCGGGTAGAGGTTACATAAGCTGCTTTAAGCCAATATAATGTATGCAGTTCGATATGGAATGTACGACCCGAGAGTTTTCGAAGGAGATATTTGTGGAAACAGGAAGTGTAAAGCACAAGAAATAAACAAAATGTGGAAGGAAGAGAATAAAAATTACTAATGATGTCGTGAACTGTTGAGAATCGCTTCACGTAGGTACAAAGGAAATTGAGATTGATGCATTTCTGGAGGGGTAGTAAGGTCGCCAGTCCTCACGCCTCTAGATTTCTATCTCTGGGGATAAGTTGAAGGAGAATTCTACTGCGAGAAGTTTTTGCTCTATTACAAGATCAACTTTATTTGGACTTCAAAGAGCAATTGTAGATAGACTTGATTTGTGCATAGCTCAAAATGGGAGATTGTTTGAACATCTACTGTGAATTTACGCTTTCTTTAATGGTTTGAGTTTATTTTGTTACCTCATTTGTCCAGCATTGAATAAAAAAATCTTTATTACTGTTAGATTACTTTTCATACTTTCCTTAAGAATTAGATACCTTTCTGCAAGCTCATAGTGTGGACTATTCTGGTATGGCCTTATCCGAAAAATCTGAGAAAAAAGTGGTCCCGAGTTTTGGTTGCCCCTGTATGGGAAGAGCGCCATTAGGTAAAATTATGAATGGAAAATGAAAATACACCATTGTCGAGGAAATTTAGTGGAAACATTTTTTTATTCCAAATGATTGATTTTGAGATATTTGGTGTTGGATGAACCCATTTTGTGACATAAATCCCACCATAACTTCGGAACTATCTGGTATAAACCCATACAACCTTATATTTTTGAGAAATACTCTTCCAGAAGGTATTCAATCCAGTGAAAATATAAATATGGATGTCACGCAGGTAGCTATAGATGCCTCCGTGATGACGTTGGTTGTTGCCCTAGAATGCAGGGTCTGCTAACCGAAACCACAAATGTGCGGCTGGTCTCTGTTTGTTGACTCCGTTGATTTGTCGCTTTCTACCAAGTGTTGTTCATCCTTGCACTCCTTCACCGTACTGATGAGGGCCAAAAGCCCGAAACACGTGTCTACGGTTAACACTTTTCTTTGAGGGCTATGTCCATTACATTTCTTCCATTTTGTTTTTAACAGTCCCCTCGATATTCCTCCCTTTCATCTCTATTATCCTGGACTCGGATGCCACGTAGGTAGCTATAGCTGCCTCCGTGGTGACGTTGATTGTTGCCCTGGAATGCAGGGTCTGCTAACCGAAACCACAAATGTGCGGCGGGCTTCTGTTTGTTGACTCCGTTGATTTGTCGTTTTCTACCGAGTGTTGTTCATCCTTGCACTTCTTCACCGTACTGATGATGGCCAAAAGCCCGAAACACGTGTCTATAGTTAACACTTTTCTTTGAGGCTATGTTCATTCAATTTCTTCCATTTTGTTTTAAACAGTCCCCTCGATATTCCTCCCTTTCATCTCTATAATCCTGGAATCGGATGTTACGCAGGTAGCTTTAGCAGATATACTGGGGTGAGTCTGAATTCTCTCATTAGGTTGACCTGAGTGACTTTTTGCGAAAAATATTATTAGGGGGCAAGATAGGATCAAAATTCTTACGGATTCGTAATCAGGACATCAACTTTAGTACCAATTCATATTTTCGCTGAAAAATTTTCAGTTCTGAAAAATCCGAATTTGTCTCACTTTTCACGGAAACGCCCCCGTATCTTCCGTTAATATTGGAGTAGAATTCTGAAATTTCCACGATCATTAGGTACACCGGAGATGATGCTGAATATTCTCTGGGGTTGACCTGAGTAATATATAATGCGCGCCAGGGGCGATTGAAATGCTGATTTTTGAGAAAAACAATATTAGGAGGCGGGATAAGCGGGATTTTACTGATTCGTGATTGGGAAATCAAATTTATAACCGATTGGCATTTTTGCTTGATAATATTTCAGTTGAGAAAAATTCCAATTTTTCCACTCCTCATGGAAACACCTCCGTATCTATCGTAATTAGTGGAGTATAGCTCTGAAATTTCCACGATAGGTAGATATACAAGGGATGAGTCTAAATAATATCTGGAATCAAATTTGCTGATCTTCCAGAGGAAAATACAAAAATATGAATTTTCTAAAGGAAGTATAGAACTTTATTTCTGAAAACATAAATAATCGAAAAAAAGGGTTCAAAATGAAAAAACAAGTCAGACTATAAAGCATATCTCAAAAAAAAATCATTTCTTTTTCTGTTATTAATATTCATTGAAGAAACAACGGCTAGAGAAACCCACTGCAGAAATATTTCTCAATAATACGGCATTATCAGTGATATCACTCGATATCACGTTCTGCAGTTATAAACTCTGCAAACGTCGTTCTATATATGCATCGCCCCTGGCGCGCAGTGTATGTCACTCAGGTTGACCCCAGGGGAGATTTAGACATCCTCGGTATATCTAACGATCGTGAGAATTACAGATTTCTACTTCAATAATTAGGGAAGTTACGGGGGCGTTTCCATTGCAAGTAAGACAAATTTAGATTTTTCAGAACTGAAAATTTTTCAGCGAAAATATCGATTGGTACTATAGTTGATGTCCTGATCACGAATCCGTAAGAATTTTGAGCATACCCCCTTATATTATTTTTCGCAGGAATCAATATATTCATCGCCCCTGGCGCGCAGTGTATGTCACTCAGATTAACCTCAGATTTAGCCTTATTCTCGGTATATCTACTACAATAATTACGGAATATACGCGGGCGTTTCCATGGAAAGTGAGACAAATTCGAATATTTCAGAACTGAAAATTTTTCAGCAAAAATATGGATTGGTACTGAAGTTGATGTCCTGATGACGAATCCATAAGAATTTTGAGCCTATCTTGCTCCATAATAATATTTTTCGCAAAAATCGGCATATCCATCGCTTCTGGCGCGAAGTGTGTGTCACTCAGGTCAACCTAATAAGAAAATTATGACTCACCCCCAGTATATCTACCGATCGTGAGAATAACAGAATTATACTCCAATAATTACGGAAGATATGGGGGTGTTTCCATGAGTGAGAAAATACTTTTTCATTGTTCTGACCTCTATGTCGGAATTCCGAGTTACAAGTCGGAATGAGGAGGAAACCTCAGCGCACATACTGTGCTACTGTGAAGGCCTTACAAGGCTGAGGTTTTCAACGATAGGGGAGGAACCCCCCCCTCCAATATATGGCGGATTCAAGTTCTGGCCTATGGAGTCTAGTAACAAGGACAGGCCTAGACAGGGAACATAACATGAAGGCATACACAGTAGATCTGCAAAGGTCGCAGTGAAGTGGTTCCTAGCCCGCAAGCCCCGTACAAATCTAATCTAATCTTCAAGTCAGAATTCCGAATTACAAGTCGGAATTCCGAGTTACAAGTCGGAATTCCAAATTACAATTCGGAATTCCGACTCACAAGTCGGAATGTGTGACACTTCCACTCCTTCGCAAACTTGCGACAGTTATTTTTTCTATTATTAATTTGAAGAACTTCCGCAGTCCCCAAATCCTCAATGTTATTTATATTTTACTGGGTAAGCTCTTGCTTGCGACATGCACGAGATATACCCATTACAAAGACAACTTTTAAAAAACTATAATGGAAGAAGTTAAGTAAGAATTTGGTTAAATACATTGATATCTTAATTAAAAAATTAAATTAAAATTTTGGCGTTATTTGGTTTATATCCGTCACTTTTCATCTTTGAAAACGCCATAAGTTTACTATATTTGGAGATATCTACATTATGGAGAATGGATAAGTGGTACGCAACATAGAATATTGAGTCCATAATGTTGAGCATTGCATTTTTTTTTATGTTCTGGTTCCCACGAAAAGGGATATCCTGTAATGTTCAGAGAACATCGTGGGAACCGAGGGAAAGAAGGTAGGAGTTGGTGTTCTTCTTAAATTTCTGGATGTTGTATGCCTCGGGGAACACCTCCCTAGGCAATGAGTTCCAAAGCCTCGCTGTTCGTTGGATGAACGAGTCTTTGGAAAGTGATGTTCTGCAGGTCTCCAAAGTGACCACGAAGGGGTGTGATGACTGAACTTGACGGGTTAGTCTCGAAGAGACTGCCAAAGCAGGAACGATTGTTGATATTTACCTCCTTTTGGACTTTTCAGGTAGCCGGAGTGCTCGAAATAGAGCAAGTGTTTTTAAGACCAGTTATCCACGAATACTTTACGCTATTTTTTTTATTGGTGCACTTTGAAATCATATATATTGGTATTATTACCATAGAAATCATAATATATATAGAGTAAGTATATATATTATGATTTCTATGATTATTACTACAAAAAATAGAAATAAGAACTAATAATGCAAAATGGTCGAATTCGTGATGTGACATCAGAATACCTTTCGTTGTCATGGAAATGAGAATTACAGATATTCATTTGCAATTTGTTATCAAAGATCAATATTTGTTGTCACCAGAGCTCAAAAATGAATTATTCTAATATCGATTTTTTGAATAGTGAGGCAGAATCGCGGTTAATACCAGTGATATATATATATATATATATATATATAAAAAAGAACATGAAAAGTTCATCAAATGGATGGAGGAGCAAAAGGTATCACATATAAACGAACGACAAACACGCTGAGGCGTGCTTTAAATGGGTAAAATGGGGCACAAATAAAATAAGTTTAAAGACAATCCAAATGTTTATCTGATGTTTTCGCAATATTAATTTCAAAGCACACTTTGAAAAATTCCATATACTACACATGTAGCTGTATTGTGGAGTGCCTAACGAGAAGTAACTAACAGATCGGCACCTAATATGTATGTTTTGAAATTAATATTGCAAAACGTCAGATAAACTTTCGGATTGTCTGTTTTGCATCTGCAACATTAACCTTATTAGATGGAAAACCGTGAAAATTGTATTTAAAATTCCATAAAAGAGATGAAACTAGCAGAAAGTTGACAATATATAGCTGTATTGTGGACTGCCTAACGAGTAGTAACTAACCGATCGACGCCTAAAATGCGTTAATAAAGTTATATCATTGTCTATATATCTTTAGACAATGGTTATATCATGTTATATCATTGTCTAAATCTTTAGACAATGGTTATATCTTAATACACATATCACTCTAGAATGATATGTCACTTTTCAACTCTAGGGCACAGTTTATAGCTAAAGAAACAGTTCGCTCACCTGGCGTCGGCACTTTGATCTTTATGTTCCCGTTTGTACACTGCGCAACTCTGATTTTTATCCCTCGCGCACACCGCGTGTTACTGTGTTACTAATACTGACATTTTTCGTATACTTCGAAGACCGATAATCGCGTACAGTTTTCTGCGCATCCTGAATTCTTTCCCTGGAGTGGATGTTACCTTGGAACATGCATTTGGGCCAAGTGAGCTAACTGCTTCTTTAGCTATAAACTGTGTCAAGGGTGTGATATTTGTCATTTTCGAAGTAACTAAATATAACTATTTGTCATGTTTGCATGTGATCGTAGGAAAAAGTATTACCATACTTTAACGTATGTACCTTTTGTAGGTACCTGTTACTTGTAAAAGGGACCCGCTTTCACGTTAGCAAGTACGCATATGTTCTTAACTATATATCACACTATTCAAACTAAAAATATCAGCTTTGCAAAAATGACTGCTCTGGATCCTAGGTAGGTACTGTATTCGTTTAAACATCTAGCTTTCGATAGTTCAACATACATACAAGTGTTCTTGATATCCTGCATAAATTTGCGTTTGAGAAAAAACCAGTCGTTATTCATGAGATCGATTTGACTACTACACGGTAGATGGCGATACTTTAACTAATAACATTGTCTGAATCTTTAGACAATGCTAATAACATTGTTTATAGAGACCCACACAGCACATGTACGTACAATGGATGAACAATCGACGTTGAATATGGATGTTCAAGACATCCACTGGATGTCCAGAATTAGTCCAGTACATTCAATGGACGTTCAATGGACACCAGGACACCACTTTGGGCGTACAATTAAAGCCCAGATAACGTCCAATGGATGTACATTGTGCGTATTTTTGGGGATCCATTGTATGTCCATATT